>JACEEZ010005109.1:0-34837 GCA_016584305.1 Chionoecetes opilio
GATCGCGCTTCATAGCAAACTCCTATACGTGCACGCCCCTGAGGTAGACGTAGGAAAAGATTAGCATTTGTTTCGTCAATATAGTTATAGACTATAGGTTTCCCACGTCCAATTCTATTCATTAGTTTTTCCACATATTCCACAGACACCCTCAGGGGCATGCACGTAAGGTAATTCGCTGCATGGTGAAAAGTCCTATATCAAAAGGAAAAAAAACGTTCATATACTTGGTGGAATTTCACAGCAAGGTCTATTAGGAACGCAGAACGGGCAGCTATAAGAAGGAAGACTGTCACGAATGGCTGCGACTAAAGCAGCTATCACACGGGGCATTTCGTTCGACTGTTTCGTTGAACCAAACTGGCATTTGATTGGACCTGTTCGTCGAACATTGACAACACATATAGCACATGGTTGGGGCAACCAACCGCTTCACCCAACCATAACACAAACAAAGATGAAGCGTTGACACTGGGAGGCGCGGAGATATGTATGTTGTTAATGTTATAACTTTAGGGGCATACGTAGCTACTGGTGAAGAAAAGGCAGGAGGTGATTGTCAGAAGAAAACAGCGACAGATGAAGATGCATTCATTTTTTTTTTTTTTTTTTTTTTTTTTGTGCCTATAGCGCCTGTAGGCAGTGTTGACCCAGGGCTCGGATGGTAGGCTATGGAGGCTCACTTGAGGGCTGTGATGGTTGGTACTCGCCCGTGGTGGCGCAGGCAGGATTTTTATAGTGACGCCTGTGATTAGAGGTTCATGCCGCCCCCCTGTGTCCTCTGATGCACTCGCAATCGAAGGTAGAGTTAATGGGCAGGGCATGTGGGTGTTCTTAGGCCACTCGACGGAGCAGAAAGGTTTTGGTTTTCGGCGAGGATGCGAGAACGCGAGAACGGAATGGCGAATGGCGAGAATCGACGAGGCGAGAATCGCGAATGGCGAGAACGCCAGTCGGAGTCGCTAACCACTCTCCTATCACCTCCCCTGTGGCCTAAATGGGTTATAGTGGACGAGAACTGCGCAGTTGCTACTGCCGTTACCACTTGACATTCTTCTTAATATTTTTTGCTTAGTATAATGTGCAATATTAATTCACTTCTGCGGGCGTAACCTTTAAAACTTATATACATATTGAAGAAATTATAGAATTGTCTAATAGTGAATACAGACACACCCTTACCGCCCCCCCCCCCCCCCCATCCTTTAGGAGGGTAGGTAAAGTTTAGTTTATGTAAATATTCTCATCGGGGGGTCGCGGGGGGTGGAGCCCTTCCCGTTAGAAGGTTAGGTTAGGGTAATAATCCTCCCAGCAGGGCGGGGCAGAGTGGTGGGCGGGCGAATGCGGGGCGGGGCACACTTGTTTTCGTATAATTCTGTCACTTCCCTGGTTTCTGAGACACTGATTATTATTTTCTGGCTAAGTTTTAGAGCTTTATTCTGATGGAGATACATTGTTATCAATGAAAACGGTGACCCTAGGATTTGGTGAGAAAAAACTTTTTAACAGGTTTCCGGAAAATGAAAATAGTATCTCCATCTGAAAAAGACCAATTTCTGTCCAGGAAAATGTTGTCAGTGTCTCAGAAAAGGACCGCGCAGTCCTCGTCCATTTAATACCGCAAAATGTAAACAAATCAAATCAGCTTCATATTCCTGAAAATATATCACATATATAATATAGACTGATCTGTATTAATTTTCCTGTAATGTATTATATGATGGTGTTCATTTCAATGCTTAATTGAATTATTATAATTTAACTATTTATAACTTACAGAAAAACTAGATTTATTTTGACCCCACAGTAGGTTCATTGAAATGAGCAGCATTTTTTATAATTTCACAAAACCATTTTGCCCAACATGTTGGGCGAAATGACCCTCAATGTTCGCCCAAATAGTCCGGCCAAATGACAAGTTTGATGAAATAGTCCTACAAAACACCCAGTGTGATAGCCGCTTAATGCTCCGCACAATTACCGAGCCTCTCAACAAAATTGTTGTTGTCTGTGATAATGCACCCGTTCATGCTGGCCTTGAAAGCGTGGTTGAGGAGGAAGAATTCGAGGGTGTCGAAATATTACGTGCAAGCCCATATACGTAGTGCTCCATTAAACCCCATAGAAGAGAGTTGGAGCATCATGAAAGCCGCTATGAAGCGCGATCTGGCAGCTAATTTTGCTGCTATGAACACTCCACCAGTCGGTATGACACAGACAAAGTATCTAATGCAGCACCTACTGTAGAATGCTGCATTGATAATGCCATTTCAGCCACCGCGCCAATGCTGTGTCTCAGAACTTGCAACCATGTCCAAAAACATTTTGCTGGTGTGATGCATCTGTAGGATTTTCAATTAGGTGATAACTGAATGTCAATTTTTATGTAATTTTGTGTACAAACAAAAGAAATGACCATTACATAATGCATCATACACAACCTTCGTTTTCCCGGCCCTCCATTTCCCGGATATCGGATTTGCCGGTCAAAATCCGAGGTCCGGGGATATGGCAGAGTCCCGGACAAATGCCTGGTCCAGTCCATAAATCGACAAAGCTGTCCGGTCCGAGCGTCTCTTGTCACCCCTGGTTAGTATCCGCGCCTCCCGCCAGGTGGCAGCATGCTCAGCGGTCGTATTGTTTACATTTGGGCACACGACACTCACGGTTCACCTGCACCGCCTCCGTCAGTCCCCTGACTCCCACTGCCCCTGATGTAGGAACGTCTCTGAGACTATTGAACACTTTCTGCTGCAGTGTCCGCGCTTCCACTCCCACCCTGCTGGCGGCTGCTGGCCTCCCGCTAGGTGGCAGCATGCTCAGCGGTCGTATTGTTTACATTTGGGTACACGATACTCACGGTTCACCTACACCGCCTCCATCAGTCCTCTGACCCCCACTCCCCCTGGTGTAGGAACGTCTCTGAGACTATATTGAACACTTTCTGCTGCAGTGTCCGCGCTTCCACTCCCACCGTGTAGTGATACGCTCTCAACTCCTCACCCTGAACGTCGCCACCTGTGACCTGCCCACCCTGCTGGCGGCAGCTGGCGTCCACCCCTACCGGCAACACGCTGTCATCCGCCTCACCTGTGCCTTCCTGAGGAAGACAGGTCAACTACAGTGCCTGTGATAGCATCATAGGACATCACCAGGGCTCATAGTGTTCCCCAAGTATCCTCGCAGCCCTAAAAACAGCAACAAAGTGACGTAAAAGTCTGCGGCTGGGTAGTTAATATTGGCGGTTGCCGGACAGTAAATACTAGAGTAGGATAAACGTCCGCCGTCCGGGGGTGGGTAATGGCCTTGGACTGTTGCGATTCCCGGACGTTTGCGGTTCCCGAACCAGTGCTCCCCCCTATTAGTCCGGAAAAACGAGGGTTGTGTGTACTTTGCTTGCTCTCTTTTTTCATATTGACATACAGGTAATATCCATTCATTATCATGTAACTTTTGTTTTCTTTCGTATAACTACAGTATGTGTATTAACATACAAGGAATAGCTATACGTTACTTCATCCTGTGTTGCTTTATCTATGTAATATGCTGTGTAAAAATATTTTATAAAATTGTATATCTTTTCATAAATATTTTTTTCCCTCTTCCCTTTGCTGGCGGCACTCAGGCAATGAGAAAAAAAAGTTTGCAGGAAGAAATATCTTACTTTTCTGGGGGTTTTCATAATACACCTTTTCACTCTCAAATTACTATTAGAACAACGGAACTTCAAAATAAAACAAATTAATTTCAAAATAACAAATAATTTTTTCATTTTAATTTGAAATAACATTATTTTAAATTGAAGTTCAGTTATTTTAAATTGAAGTTCAGTTATTGTAATTTAAACTTCAGTTGTTTTAATTATTATTTTTTTTTAATTTACTTTTTTATTTTTTTTATTTTTTTTTACATCACAAGGAACTGGCCAAGGGCACAACAAAAATGGGTAAAACAAAGCCCGCTTAGTTGCCAGTCCCTATAACAGGGATGTCAATTTTCCGCGGATTCGCGGATTTCCGAGTATTTTATTGCCAGCTGGGTCATTTCTGTGAATCGTGTAGATTCGGGTTAAAAATTTAGGGGGGGGGGGGACATAGTTGACTAGCCCAGAGCCGAACCTGACCCTGGCCACTGATCCAGCACAGACCATAAAACATTTTTGGGCTGCCTAGCGGGAAGTTAATACTAGGCTGCCGATATTTCCTGACTCCACTGCTACAAGTTTGCTCAGGAGGCAGTATGTTGGAGGTGGAATACAGCAGCCCACAGCCAGTATGTTGGGGGTGAATTACAGCAGCCACAGCCAGGTGAGATAGCTCTGGTGATCCAGGGGTCTGGTATCGATTGGCACACTGCCCTCACTGTGTCAAGTTTGCAGACTCCAGGCCTGGAGAGTTCAATGCAGGGATGCCACAGCAGGAGGCAAGCCAGATTGGCCAGAGGGTGCCAATATCAATGTATCACATAGGGTATATATATCACTAGACAATTTAAGTTGCATGATATACCACATATACACAAATTGTGGACACAAAAACAGACAAAATTGAGACCAGAAATTATTATAGATATAACCAAGGACCTTTCAGAAGCTCTCTCAGAGCATGAAATAAAAAAAAAAAATTACAGCCCCCGAACCCCCAGCTGGGAGGTTCCCTCGCTATGCTCGGTCAGCCTCGCTGCGCTCGGATGAGTTGGTCGCCCTATTATTTTTTTTCAAAGTTTTTTTCTTTTCTTGTTGACATCCCTGCTATAAAGAAGACAGTAAGATAATAAAATAAAAACAGAGGGGTGAGCCAATTTAGTTCGGGAGGTGTCTTGTTACTCTTCTTTTGAAAAGATTTAAGTCATAGGAAAGTGGAAAAATAGAAACAGGAAGAGAGTTCCAGAGTTTACCAGTGAAAGGGATGAAAGAGTAAAGATACTGATTAACTCTTGTATTAGGAAGATGGACAGAATAGGGATGAGAATGAGTAGAAAGTCTTGTGCAGCGAGGCCGCGGGAGTGGGTGAGGCATGCAGTTAGCAAGTTCAGAAGAGCAGTGAGCATGAAAATAACGGTAGAAGAGAGCAAGAGAAGCAACATTGCGGCTGTGATTTAAAGATTGAAGACAGTCAGTCAGAGGAGAGGAGTTGATGAGACGTAAAGCTTTTGACTTAACCCTGTTTAGGAGAGCTGTATGAGTGGATCCTCCCCAAACATGTGAGGCATACTCCATACATGGGCAGATAAGGCCCCTGTAGAGAGCAAGCAATTGGGAGGGAGAAAAAAAAGGACGCAGACGCCACAGGACACCTAACTTCTTAGAAGCTGTTTTAGCAAGAGATGAGATGTGAGATTTCCAGATCAGATTTTTAGCAAAGGATAGTCCTAGAATGTTCATTGTAGAAGAAGGAGACAGTTGAGTGTCATTGAAGAAGAGGGGATAGTTATCTGGTAGGTTTTGTCGAGTAGATAGGTGAAGAAATTGGGTTTTTGAGGCATTGAACAAAACAAGATTTGCTTTTCCCCAATCAGAAATTATAGAAAGATCAGAAGTTAGGCGCTCGGTGGCATCTCACCGTGAATCACTTAGTTCCTGTTGAGTTGGACGTCTAATAAACGACGTTGAAAAATGCAGGGTAGAATCATTAGCGTAGGAGTGGATAGGGCTTTGAGTTAGACTTAGAAGATCATTAATGAATAATAGAAAGAGAGTGGGTGATAGGACAGAACCCTGGGGAACACCACTATTGATAGATTTAGGTGAAGAACAATGTCCGTCTACAGTAGCTGCAATAGAACGGTTTGAGAGGAAACTTAAAATGAAGGTACAGAGAGAAGGATAGAAACCGAATGAGGGTAGTTTGGAAATTAAAGATTTGTGCCAGACTATCAAACGCTTTTGATATGTCAAGGGCAACAGCAAAAGTTTCACCGAAACCCCTAAAGGAGGATGACCAAGATTCAGTTAGGAAAGCTAGAAGATCGCCAGTAGATCGCCCTTAACGGAAACCGTACTGACGATCAGATAGAAGATTGTGAGCAGATAGATGCTTAAGAATTTAAACTTCAGTTGTTTTAATTTCGGTTTTAAGGCTCGGGCTGCTGGTGGTGGTGCGTGACAGGTCTTTACACCAATACTGCAAATCTTATGCTCCCTTTCTGGAGTTTTTTGCCACAGTATTATCATTGTAAAAGGCCATAAATGACTCATGGCTGCAAAAGAAATGTATTCAGCTTCGTTGTGGAGCCAGAAATAGAAAAATAATTTTGTTGTTTTTTAAGGTAAAATATATTTTTTTTCATGATGGGAATATGCAACTCTTCCTTTATGTGACACATTTTACATGCATTGCTAAAATTAGATATGGTTTGATAAATTGTGTAGCCTCAAAGTTAGACCAAAGTGATCTCTCCAAGACAAATAATATGGTAGTATAGGTATGTATAACTGTTACGAGCAATAGAAGCAGAATTCCTCTATGAGCATAAGAACATAAGAAAATAAGGAAGCTACAAGAGGCCGCGAGGCCTACACGTGGTAGTTCTTGTCACCTAACACTACCTACATCCACCTTTCATCCTCATCCATGAACCTATCCAGCTCCCCTTTAAAGCTCCCAAATGACTCAGCACTAACTACCTGTCTACTGAGACCATTCCATTCATTCACCACCCTATTTGTGAACCAGTTTTTCCCTATTTCCTTTCTAAATCTACGCTTTTCCAGCTTGAATCCGTTACTTCTTGTTCTACCCTGGTTAAAAGCCGTAAGAACTTTTCCTACCTCTCCTTTATTAAATCCCTTTATCCACTTAAAAACTTCTATCAGATCGCCCCTTACTCTGCGTCTCTCGAGTGAGTGTAATTTTAATAACTTCAATCTCCTCTCATAACTAAAGTTACGCATCCCTTGTATCATTTTGGTCATCCTTCTCTGCACTTTTTCTAACAACACTATATCCATCTTGTAATATGGAGACCAAAACTGAACTGCATAGTCTAGGTGATGCCTGACTAGAGCCAGATAAAGCTTTAGAATAACTTCCACACTTCTACTTTTAACACTTCTGGTAATAAATCCTAATACTCTATTAGCTCTATTTCTGGCCTCAATACATTGTTTCATAGGTCGGAGGTCTGGGCTCACCCTCACTCCAGGATCTTTTTCACCTTCTGATCTTTTCAGCGATACATTGCTTATGGTGTATCTATTACCAGGGTTTTTTCTACCAACATTCATAACGCTACATTTATCAATATTAAATTCCATCTGCCATCTGACTGCCCACTCGTTAAGTTTATCTAAGTCTCCCTGCAATATGTTTACGTCAGACTGTGATCCAATAATCCTACCTAACTTAGTATCATCAGCAAACTTGCTGATGCACTTGAATATCGAAAACACCTCTGGAGCAATTTTGAATGTGGACCATATCAAGTGCGAAAACATGCTCCAAAGCGCATGCGAGGACAGAATAAAATCAAGTTGGACCAAGTTGTTTCAAGATTCTTGTTGCAAATACCTCGCGAATAGGCCCCTCAGCTCGCGCCACAATAAGGTATTAAACAAAGGCCAAAAAAAGCCTTTCCTCTTCTCTCTCCTCATTTTGCTTCTTTAATATTTCATGTCCTGCTGCTATAACCTCTGCTGCATCAAATACAGGGTCATCAACAAGTTATTCTGCGAGAATAAGGGCAGGTTCACACTGAGCTTTTTTCGGCATTTTTGTAGACAGAGAAGTCGGTCTCTTGCGGGCTAGTGCGGAGATTACGTTCACACAGCAATTCGTTTCGGGAGACAAATCGTCTTCTTCTTGTGACCTTTTCTGCTTAGTATCGCCAAAGACTCTCTCGTTCTAGTGTCTTTGGTATCGCTTTGTAGGTCCTCTGTCAAGCTCGTGCTGATGACCAGGGTCGTCCCTGACTTCCCGTGCCTGACCTGCAGGGTCAGGGGTCACGTCGCGCTACAGGGGCTAGTGGCTAGGGGCTGGCTTGTGTGTATTTGGCGCGCGAAAGATAAGTTTTCGCGCACTTTATTATGAAGTAGTATTGATAGTTTAATTTTTTCCTTGATATCATCTACTAAATCAAACCCCACGTCTAACCTAACATAATCTGATTTAAACTAACAACCGTTTCTGGCTGTAGCTAAAACGGAACATTTTCGGTATTATATGTATCGCCATTGGCATGGGAAATTGGGATTCAAATTGAGGATGAAAAGATCTGCACGATGATGTAAGTTAAATTTGTTTGTATTTAGTGCCGAATACCGAAATTATACCAATAATTGGGGAGAGGGGGCTGCTGGCTTTTGCGTTTATTTGAATTTGGCGCGCAAAATTATCGGCAACTCGGTCGATAAAAGACCGATCGAGCGTGTGTGATTTTTTTCTTAAAACCTGGGCGATCATGACACCAGCCCCAGACCCAGACCTCTTCTCTGTCTACAAAAATGCCGAAAAAGGCTCAGTGTGAACCTGCCTTAAAGTAATTGTCCAGACCATTTCATCATTCCTGATTTTATGTAGTTAGAGTATAGCCATTATCGAGTGTATCAACAATATGTTGTCACTTTTTGCACCCAGTCAGCCGTTTTTTTATAATCCGCAATCAAAATCTGTAAATTCCCCGAGCTTTGAAAACGCTGCTGGCAACTGCAGACGATGCGCCACGGCTCGGTGACGTAACAGGAGGAAGGCGGCCTCTCCCCGCGCTGATCAGAAGCACGTAAACACATGAGATGTATATAGTACTTGAAGATTTTTGGGTGTTTCTGATTTATTTTTTTTGCGATATGCCACATGCAGGCATCCTTTATGGGTGCAGCAAGACAGCTGTGCCTTTCGAGAAAAGTTTGCACACGTTTCTGACTGATACGACAACGTTAAATGTGTTGAAAAGATTAGTGCGGCGGACTAGGGTAGATTGGAACGGGAAGTTGAAATTTGCAAGGATTTGTAGTGATACACTCATCACACACACACACACACACACACACACCACACACACACACACACTCACCACACACACTCACACACACACTCACTCACTCACTCATCGGATGCTGTTGTGTTGCTGTGTGTCACCACCATCACTATCACCAATTATTGTGTGTAAGGGGGTTGTTGTGTGTAAGGGGTTGTTGTGTGTAAGGGGTTGTTGTGTGTAAGGGGTTGTTGTGTGTAAGGGGTTGTTGTGTGTAAGGGGTTGTTGTGTGTAAGGGGGTTGTTGTGTGTAAGGGGTTGCTGTGTGTAAGGGGTTGTTGTGTGTAAGGGGTTGTTGTGTGTAAGGGGTTGTTGTGTGTAAGGGGGTTGTTGTGTGTAAGGGGTTGTTGTGTGTAAGGGGGTTGTTGTGTGTAAGGGGTTGTGTGTGTAAGGGGTTGTTGTGTGTAAGGGGTTGTTGTGTGTAAGGGGTTGTTGTGTGTAAGGTGTATCCCCAATGCGGCCGCGGGCCCCATGCGGCCGCCTACGGCAATATAAGTAACTTTTAGGGGGTTATAGTGAGGTTAGGTTAGTAACTTTTAGGGGCTTATGGTAGGGTTAGGTTAGTAACTTTTAGGGGTTATAGTGAGGTTAGGTTAGTAACTTTTAGGGGTTATAGTGAGGTTAGGTTAGTAACTTTTAGGGGGTTATAGTGAGATAGTGAGGTTAGGTTAGTAACTTATAGTGAGGTTAGGTTAGTAACTTTTAGGGGTTATAGTGAGGTTAGGTTAGTAACTTATAGTGAGGTTAGGTAAGTAACTTTTAGGGGGTTATAGTGAGGTTAGGTTAGTAATTTTTAGGGGTTATAGTGAGGTTAGGTTAGTAACTTATGACATATCTGATGTTTAACATATAGTTATATATGTTAAACATAACGTACAATAAACATATACGTATAACAATAGTTTGCTCCGCGCGACTGCCCTCTATATATGTGGATCATACGGGCGGCCGCATCGGGACGACGGCCGCATAGGGTGGCGACCGTGTGTAAGGGGTTGTTGGGTGTAAAGGGTTGTTGTGTGTAAGGGGTTGTTGTGTGTAAGGGGTTGTTGTGTGTAAGGGGTTGTTGTGTGTAAGGGGGTTGTTGTGTGTAAGGGGTTGTGTGTAAGGGGGATGTTGTGTGTAAGGGGTTGTTGTGTGTAAGGGGTTGTTGTTGCACATTCACTGTCTGACACCGAAGTACAATCGCTCATCATAACATATGCCGACAGGTGTCAGACAGATGTTTACATTGGAGCGTTCCTCCTCTGACGTCATCAATAACATTCGTAGCCCTGTTGGAGGGAAGATTTTTTTTTCGCGCTCTTCTTACAAAAGTCGTGTTTTTACGGAAATAAGGCCTGGAAATAAATGATTTTTGGTGGATTAGGTGTTTTGAATGTACATTCAACATAATTTGGCAAAAAAAAATGGGTCAGGACGATTACTCTAAGAATAGCCACAGCGATACATTTCGACAGCTGCCATCTTGGTAGCAAAATGTGTTGTCAATCGTTCACTAGGGAAGAGAAAAAACTGAATTGCGCGGGGAACCCTAGTGAACGCAGCCCAGGAGTGTGTTCCACGGCGGGCACTTTAAAGGAATGACGGCAAACCTATGGCTATGATTTATTAGCTTACATTATGTGGCTTATTATTTGAAGACGAAGAAAAATAGAGCTTTACTTTCCTGTCCATCGTAAAATGCTGGGATCCCGCTCATCAAGAACACATGTAGTATAGTATAGTCTCTTAGTATATAGTATATATTATCTTTTTACGACGTCTGTACTCAAAGAATTTTCTTCAACGACTTAGCAATATCGCCACTTAGATAAGGTAGGTTATAGACCACTGTATCTCTAGATACAGATATATTGGTCTATGGGTAAGTCCTTAGCCGAGTCATTTCTTGTTTAATGTTATATTGTAAATATTACTTGAACTTGTTGATCATCTAAATCATACTCTGTTCTACATTTTCCTAATATTCATAACAAAGGCCCTCCTGCATATTCATGCTTCTCTTTTCATTGCAGTTACTGGCTAATTTGATGGAAATGGTAATGCATCTGTGGTTGTTTGGAAGTTATATGAGAAAAAGATAGAAAGATGGCCTTGAAATGAAAAACAAAACTACTGCAGTGTTCCTTACCCAGGAGGGTGTTCGTAGAGGTAGTGAATACCCTCACAAACGGGAATGCCCAAGTGACTGGAGCTTCCTGCTGTAAAGGGCGTAGTTTGGACAAGCTCATCCGACAGATGGCTGGTGCCCTCTTCAATCTGTTTGCTGACAATATATGGTGCGTGACATCAACAATGATGTCCACACCAAGCTCAAGGCTGGTGCTTCCACAGAGCGTGGAACTAGGTCTAAAAGGGGCGATAATTGGCCAAGCTGAGAGGTGTGAAAATTAAAGAACTGACATTTTTCCTTACTAATGAAATGATTCAAACCATTTAATTAAATGAAAGTGAAAGATTTTCGGAAATGTACGCAACAAAGAAATATATTAAAATATGTTTTGATTTTGTGTAGAAAGATATCAAAATATTGTTTAGTGTTGCTTATATGCCGTAGAAGATGCGCAATATTTGACACCTAATCTGCGAGCAGGAGGGACACGTTGATAGATTCATTGAACTGTTAGGCGTGCACTTTAATGAGTCGAGGAAATAGAAAGGTAGAATATTATATGTGTGTATTGTTACATACAGAGACATTTTAAAAGGTGAAGTAAAGACACGATGAAGTTTTCTTTTGCATATAATACATGAGAATTTTATCTTTTTGCTCGGAGTTATGTTCCTCGTAGATGTTAAGCTCAAACCATAGTAGGTGGACGCAGGGACCAGTAACGCAGGTAACTCACCGTCACCACGCCTCCACGCGACCCTCCCGTAGCCTGACGGGATACCCTCCTCACTGGCGGGCTGATGCCCGCTATTTACTTTGCTCCTGCACATGCATTTCTGTACATGCTTGTATTGTGTGTGTGTGTCCTGTATGCTTAGTTGTACAATAAACCTTTACAAACAATCTAGCTGCGCGTCCACACTCCAGACTGAGCTGGTGGCCATCCAGCACGCCCTCGAACATGCCCTGCACCGCCGGGAGGCAACTGTGGTAATACACACCGACTCCTGGACGGGGCTGCAGGCCCTCCAACAGCCGCATCCCAAGGACAACGTGAGGCTCATCACCACCATCCTAGGCAGCCTACAGAGCCTTGTCGCGCAGGGAAGGCGTGTCAGGCTCAACTGGATCCCCAGCCACGTAGGGGTCCGAGGTAACGTGGCGGCGGACGCGGCCGCCAAGCGAGCCGCCAGCGGCCCCAGCGTCACCATGCACGTCCCTCCCAGCCTACAGCAGCTCAAGGCGCAGGCGAGACGGGCCGCAGCACACTGCGCTCACCAGACACACCGAGAGCTGGAGGCCAGGAAAAGGCAGGCGGCCTGGCACGCTGCAGCCACCGACTACCACCCACTGGACGCCACCCAGCAACAACTCAGGGCAGATGGCGCACTACTGCAGCGTGTGCGTCTGGGCTACTGCACCAGAGAGGAGCTGCAGGAGGACTTCGAGGGGCAAGTGTGCGACCACTGCGAGATGCACACCCGTCGCCCACTGGTGCACTACCTCCTGTCCTGCCCCGCCACCGCCCCCCTGAGGCCCGGCCCGGCCCCCGCCGCCCAGCCTGCAGGTGGGGGCCTGCTGAGTGGGCGTGAAGGCAGGGCCGCCCTCATGGTCCGCCACACCCCGAGAGACGTGATGTTGGGGGTGCTGCGAGCATCGCCCCCTCCCCGCTGACACATCACGTACCCACACCCCGTCGCGCCCGGCAGGGTGACCAGTGACGCAGGTGACGCACCGTCACCACGCCTCCACGCGACCCTCCCGTAGCCTGACGGGATACCCTCCTCACTGGCGGGCTGATGCCCGCTTTGTACTTCTTTGCTCCTGCATATGCATTTCTGTACATGCTTGTATTGTGTGTGTGTGTCCTGTATGCTTAGTTGTACAATAAACCTTTACAAACAATCTAGCTGCGCGTCCACACTCCAGACTGAGCTGGTGGCCATCCAGCACGCCCTCGAACATGCCCTGCACCGCCGGGAGGCAACTGTGGTAATACACACCGACTCCTGGACGGGGCTGCAGGCCCTCCAACAGCCGCATCCCAAGGACAACGTGAGGCTCATCACCACCATCCTAGGCAGCCTACAGAGCCTTGTCGCGCAGGGAAGGCGTGTCAGGCTCAACTGGATCCCCAGCCACGTAGGGGTCCGAGGTAACGTGGCGGCGGACGCGGCCGCCAAGCGAGCCGCCAGCGGCCCCAGCGTCACCATGCACGTCCCTCCCAGCCTACAGCAGCTCAAGGCGCAGGCGAGACGGGCCGCAGCACACTGCGCTCACCAGACACACCGAGAGCTGGAGGCCAGGAAAAGGCAGGCGGCCTGGCACGCTGCAGCCACCGACTACCACCCACTGGACGCCACCCAGCAACAACTCAGGGCAGATGGCGCACTACTGCAGCGTGTGCGTCTGGGCTACTGCACCAGAGAGGAGCTGCAGGAGGACTTCGAGGGGCAAGTGTGCGACCACTGCGAGATGCACACCCGTCGCCCACTGGTGCACTACCTCCTGTCCTGCCCCGCCATCGCCCCCCTGAGGCCCGGCCCGGCCCCCGCCGCCCAGCCTGCAGGTGGGGGGCTGCTGAGTGGGCGTGAAGGCAGGGCCGCCCTCATGGTCCGCCACACTCCGAGAGACGTGATGTTGGGGGTGCTGCGAGCAACGCCCCCTCCCCGCTGACACATCACGTACCCACACCCCGCCGCGCCCGGCAGGGTGACCAGTGACGCAGGTGACTCACCGTCACCACGCCTCCACGCGACCCTCCCGTAGCCTGACGGGATACCCTCCTCACTGGCGGGCTGATGCCCGCTTTGTACTTCTTTGCTCCTGCATATGCATTTCTGTACATGCTTGTATTGTGTGTGTGTCCTGTATGCTTAGTTGTACAATAAACCTTTACAAATCTGAGGAATCAACTCTGGTTTCCCTTCAAAACGCATAAATCTTTCGCCTTTTACTAAAGATTTCCGTGGAGGGGAGCAACTCAATGAGTCTTAAATAATTTTTATTGGCCAGCATTGTGGGCTGTTTAAGAACCATCAATCGTCGGAGTCCGTGGGGGGGAAGCCAGCAACGACCTGCTCTCCGACTACAAAAAGTAACTATATACTACTTTTCCTTACGACGGAAGCTACAAAGCCTCCCTCGGTAGGTAGTAAACGGGTAGGAAGGCGATGACTGGCTAAGGCTGAGTAATGACGGTCATCAAGCTCATCATCAGTCACCAGCCAATGACAAACTGTTTTTAAAACTTCTCGACCAATCACAAGTCAGCGAGACATATTTCCGGGCAAGAATGGAATGTCAGACTGCCTCGCTCCGCCTTCTGCCCCCGTCATCTCAAACTAATTCTCCTTTTATTGGAATGCTTGCGTTTTAAGGAGTTTTAATGTATCAGATAGTAAGATATATAAGTAAGGAGCCTTAGTTGCTAGTGTTTTGGTGGTAGAAGGTGTGTATGTGGGTTGAAATAGTGAATATTTGTGTTATGGGGCGGCCCCGCGGTAAGAATTTCTCCGTCACTCACTGTCCCGCCAGCAGTCACTCATCATAACATCTTTAAATCACCCTTAATTAAGGTGACACACGGTGCTACATTGATTTAGATAATGACACGTGTATATAACATCTCACCATAATCATTAAGTTGTAAATAACGAGTAATAAGACGTTTAATCCTGCCCAAACCTACCGTGGCGGAGGAGGTGGCGGCTTCAGCCGCCACTCAAAAGTTTTGAGTAAGAACCCGCCGTCATCCGCCTCACCTGTGCCTTCCTGAAGAAGACAGTCAGCTCCCACGCTTGTGATAGAACCATAGGATATCACCAGGAATCATATGATTCCTCAAGGGGTTCTCGCTCCCCTACTAAATATTACCAAAGACATCTATCTCCCTTGGTGTTGATATCCACCTCACGGGCTTCATGCTGCTGCTGCTGCTGCCGAAGGCCGCGCTCCTAGACGTGGATGAGTCCCCTGCTTGTATTTCATCTCTTTACTCATATATATGAATAATATCCATCCAAATGCAGTCATATGTCTACATTCACGTAGAGAAATGATATTTCATAGCATACCAAGCAATAATATGCGAGCCTGGAGACTTCTTACCTCTGCTAATACCAGTCTCGAGCAGTCGTTGGCCAGTCTGCACGTTTACGACCAAACCTACGACTTTTCCGCGCTGTGGGTTCCTGTTACGACCGACGGCGGACTTCCGACCAAAAAAAAGTCCTAAAGTGTTTTGTGGCTTCCCCCCTTACTAACCGCCTTTTTGTTATGTGGCATCTTTTCTCCCATCTGTCATAAATCACAGATTATACTTGTATATTATTATATTTCTGTATCGAATTTGGCATGTATGGCTTTAGCTTTCGTCTTCATTTTCTAGAACAAAGTACTGCAGAATATTATATTTGCCAACTCTCGGTTTCTCATAAATCATTCACGAAAGACGCAATACAAGTTTAATGTTCGCTAGGTGTTGATGGTCTCAAGAGTTTTGTTTCACATTACTGGTAATTATACCATTTCATTGAAGTTCATTAATTACTAACATGTATAAGATGGTTAAAAAAATTAGCACATGTTTTAGAGCAGTATTCTTTGTAACAAATATTCATAGTACACGTGTCTTCGTATTGTCAAGTGTTTTGAGTTGTCCACATTTCTGTATGATAACATCTCGTTATTTACTGCATTCGTAGACTTCTTTTTATATCTCAGATGTATCTTTGGTACCGTAGATAACAGTGAAGTCGCCAGTTCTACGTTTCTTTGTTATTTACAGACGTGTGGTGGCGTTAATACTTACATTTGTACATCCATGATTTCAGGACAGTTAGAAGGGGCTATCTGGAAAGTCTGTGTCATTTTGTGTCTTCATCTGTGTCATATTAGGGCTATAAATGAACAAATGACAAAAATAAAACCGAGTGGCGACCTCACTATACTTACTACAGTAAAGTCGCCAGCTAGTATTTTAACCCAACAGTTGAGTCGCCACTCTGGGGAATTCAGGGAAATTAGAGGTAAAGTAAAACAAGTCTATATATATTAGCTGCGGAAGATTTTTGGATATATAAAAATTCCTCTGCCAACGTGAAAATAAATGCTATTCAAGTTTGAAAGATCTGGCAAGTCTGTGTCCTGTCGCCCGAAAAGCTACTATTTACTGTCTGTCATCGCGCGAAGAAAAACGTGAGAAGCAAAATGCGCAACAGTTATATTTGCAGATACAAATCATAAAACAACGCTGAAACAGGGTAGATTATACAATCATGATATAAACTACTGTGTAACATCTTCAGTGGCACATAAAAATCAGTAGTGATGCTATAATTCGTAATATTTGGCGCCTGGCGACTTCACTGCAGGTGGAGACTTCACTGTTAACTACGATAGTATGTCAGCCATTTGTGTGAAATGTTTGGCTTCTCTTCTCATAATAACCCATATCATATTTTACTTATATGCAAGTTATTTTTTCACCATTGAATAACGGTGCATAATATACCAGATGAAGACGCAAAATGACACAGACTCTCCAGATAGCCCCTTCTAACTTTCCTGAAATCATGGATTTAAAAATGTAGGTATGAACGCCACCAGACGTCTGTAAATAAATAAAAAACGTTGTCCTGGCGACTTCAGGGTTATCTACGGTAGCGAATTATGCACTAACGACTTGATAATAGAATATTTTCTAAAAATCTATAACTTTATTTATGAAACTTATGATTTTCAATTTCCTCTGCCTTATGGAGTTAAATGTTCTAGTCGGTTTGCGTGAGTTTTCCGTTAAACATGTTTTCTTTGTATGTCTTGTTTTTGCAAGAAGGGGAACATCGGAACAAAACATTTACATGATTCTTATCTTTACACAGTGGGAGTATTGTGTGATTTTTGCATGAAAATAAGTATTACATGGTATAGTAATATTTCTTTTCCAAATAGCTGAGCGTCAGATTAAAACAACAACCTGTAATGACTGCACTAAATGTTGATTGGATTGACTTTGGAACAATACAAAGTTAATGATTGTGTTCTCACAGTGAAAGGTGAAATGAGAAGTGATGCTCTTCCTGTTTTTGGGAAAAACTTTTGTCGCTCAGTATATATTTGAATGGTAGTGAATGATAGATATAAGTACGTACTTATTCATGATTGTCTGACGATTGTCATTAATTTAGTTGGAGTGATAAGTAATACAACCGTGCGTTCAAGAAGCGGCACAAATAAAAAAAAATGGATTGTATAGTATAGTAGAAGACCATGTATGACATTTTATATTGAAGAAAGTATTTTCATAAAAAATATTTATTTTGTGTAGGTGTTTAGCTTGGTGGCGTAGAAACTGGCATCTGGCCGCTAGTGTGACCAGAGAGGAGCTGCAGGAGGACTTTGAGGGGAAAGCGTGCAACCACTGCGAGATGCACACCCGTCGCCCACTGGTGCACTACCTCCTGTCCTGCCCCGACACCGCCCCCTTGAGGCCCGGCCCGGCCCCCGCCGCCCAGCCTGCAGGTGGGGGGCTGCTGCGTGGGCGTGAAGGCAGGGCCGTCATCATGGTCCGCCACACCCCGAGAGACGTGATGTTGGGGGTGCTGCGAGCAACGCCCCCTCCCCGCTGACACATCACGTACCCACACCCCGCCGCGCCCGGCAGGGTAACCATTGACCAGGTGACTCACGTCACCACGCCTCCACGTACCCTCCCGTAGCCTGACGGGATACCTCCTCACTGGCGGGTGATGCCCGCTTTGTACTTCTTCGCCCTGCATATGCATTTTGACATGCTTGTTTTGGGTGGGGTGTGTCCTGTATGCTTAGTTGTACAATAAACCTTTACAAATCAATCGCTATTGTGAGGAGGCACAAGGTAGTGCTGGAGCGCTACCCTGTTGACTTCCCACTCGATGCGGTGAAGGCACAACCCCACGTGGTGTCCGCCACACGGCTGCGTGGGAGGGACAACATAGCTACGAGACAAGTCCTGATTGTCCACGAGGGGCCGCCACCTGCCAAGATGAGCCTACGTTCCTGGGGCACCTACACCTTACGCCCCTACCGGAGCGAGCCGGTGAGGTGCTACAAGTGCCAGCGTTTTAACCACCTGCAAGTTAGGTGCGCGCACTCCGTCAGGTGTGGAGTGTGCAGCCTTAACCACCCAACGGAGGATTGCATTGGCCGCCACAAGTCCAACGAGGCTACCACCGCAAAGTGTCCAAATTGCGGGAGAAAACACCCCGCCTGGAATCCTAAAGTGTCCTGAGAGGTTTTGGGCAGGATGCCTCCCCTGCAGCAGCAGCCTCAAGCACTACGGTGGCGGCAACACCGCCATCATGAAACACGTGGACAACCACAGGAAAAACAGCGGCAACACCGCTTCATCCCGCTCCTCCACCACCAGGCCAGCCTGGGTCAAGGCCGCCAAGCAGCCTTCCCCCCTAGTCCCCGGGGACCCCACCCCAGGCCGGGGGTTTCGGACGGAAGGGAAAACTGAACGCAGCTGCCAGCATCAGTGGAGGAGGCGGCAACCATCAACCCCGCCGAAAATTCTCTCCCCCCCAATGCCTCAAGGGGAAGCTGGGACCAGGTCCCCCCCACCACACAGGAGTCGCCCTAAAGGGTCACCCGCCTAGCCAGCTACCTGTACCTGCAGTGCCTTGAAGTGCCAGCGACAGCGACAGCGAGAGCGAGGGACTTTCGCACTGCCTCATGTGCGACGCCACATGAGGCCACACTCCACCGCTACAAACAAACGTCCCAGTAGCGAGGAAACACGTCCCAATTGCGATTGAAATCATCGTCCGCATGATGCACGTTATGAGGGGGCTCCTCCGCCGCACGGAGCTCGCCCCTGCCACCGAGGAGGAAGTTGACGCGCTTCCTCCTCGAGGAGATGGAATCAGCCATCAATTTTCTGTGGCGTCGGTCACGACCACCACAGAGGGATCCAAGGCCAGCATTCCCTCCCCCCAGCAGACAACCTTGGCCCACGCGGCCCACGCTGACAACGGACACCCCCATGCGGGCCGCCGGCGGCCGTCCCCAGGCCAAGGTACTGCAGTGGAATGCCAGGGCCTCCGCCCCAAAAAACATCAGGTGCTGCAGGCCATCTTCGAGGAGGACCTTGACGTGGATCTCCTACAGGAGACGCTCACACCTGCTGACTTCAAGTGGCGCATTGCGGGCTACAGTCTCCACTCACTCCTGCCAATGAGGGCACCCGTGGCGGGCGTGACGCTGGTGAGGAGCGCCATCCCTCACCGCAGAATCACCCGACCTGGTGCACTGTGGTGATGGTGTGGAGGCCTTGGCGGTGGAGCTGCAGCGGGAGGACTCGAGCTCACTGTGAAACAACCTGTACAGGAGCCAGCGACCCCAACTGGAGGCAGGGGAGCTGCTCACCATGGCATCGCACACCAGCCTCCTCGTGGCGGGCGGATTTTAACGCCCCCACCCCATCTGCAGTCAGTGTCGGCAACCAAAACCGGACGGGTCGTCACCTAGCGGTGTTGCTCGAGAAGGTCCCTCAAAATCCATCTCCTCAACAGCGGGGAGCCCACCCATGTCCGGGGGCGACTGGACCTCACCTTGGTGTCAGGTCCCCCTGGACAGCGGCGCATCGGGGCAGGTGCACCCACGCTCCCAGTGACCACTACGCACCCTCACCACACACACAGCGGCGCCGCCGATCCCGCCACGCCCTCCGCCGCGATGGAACATCAAGAGGCGGATGGGCAAGTTTCAAGTTTCCCCTTGACGAGTGGGGGGTCACTTATGAGCCACCCGGCGCCTTCACCAACAGGAGAGGGACCTACGGCACCCCTTCAGAGGGCAGCCGACGCAGCCATTCCTAAGTGCTCCCCGGGCCGCCGCCACCGCCCCGACTGGTGGTTCTACAACGAGGACGTCAGGGAGCACAACCACCGAGACAACCTGCACAGAAAGCTGTACAAACGACAGCCCAACCCCAACCAACCTGCGGCTGTTTGCAGGATGTGGGGGTCTCCGCGCTCGACAGGTTGTCTCAGCAGGCCAGGGAGGCCAAGTGGTTGGAGTGGTGCCCCTTTCTTTCAACCAGACCACCCCCCCTCGCCAGCTGTGGAGGAATGTTAGGATGGCTTCCGGTTGCCGCCCCGCACCGACCAGCCGCCCACACACCCACACCGAGAGGCGGAGAGGCTCATCCGGCGTTTTCACCGCGAGAGGCTCCAGCGCCCAACTTCCTCCTCGCACACGCCACCTCCAGCAACAGCTTCGAAAAACACCGCGCGGGGCTGCACGGAGGCCCGGGGGAAACCTGACGTGGCGGACCACCTCTTCACTCGCCAGGAACTGTCGTCGGCGAGGAAAAAGGGCGCGACACAGCTGCAGGGACGGCCCGGCGTGACATACTCCATGCTGGCTCATGCCGGGCCTGCCGGGGACGCCGCGCTGCTCGCCACGGTCAACGCGTCTTGGCTGGCAGGTCACCTGCCACCGGCGGGGAAGGGGGCCAAATATTCAGCCCATCCCAAGCCCAGGGAGCCCACCAAGCTCAGGCCTATCTCTCTCATCAGCTACACGGCTAAAACAGCCCTGAGAATGGTGCTCTCGCGACTGCAGTGGCGCGTGGGAGCCCTCCACCCTCACGTGTTTGGTTCACCCGCGGCGTGGGCACAGCTGACAGCCCCCTCACCCTGCTGACTCAGGCCAACAACTGCCCCACAGTCACAGTCTTCCTCGATCTTTAGAAAGCGTTCGAGCTGGTCAGTCCTCACTCTATTCTCGCCACCCTAGGAGGGAGGGGATCCGGGGGAAAACTGCTCGCCTGGCTCGAGGACTACCTCCAGCACCGTCGGGCCAGAGTCAAGTTCCAGGGCCACAAATCCCGCTACAAGGAACTGGAGAAAAGGGACGCCCCCGGGCGGCATCCTCAGCCCGTTCCTGTTCAACCTGCTGATGGAGGAGCTGGTCGCCCCCGCCCTTCCAAAGGCTGGCACCCGTCCTGCTCAGCTACGCCGACGACCTGGCCTCGTTGTCACCGGGCGGGGGTGGACAGGCTTTTCAAGACGCAGCGCGCTCTCGACCTCATCACCCCCAAGTGCGAGGAGCTGGGCCTCAAGATCTCTGCGCAGAAGTCCCGGGCCAGACTATCAAGGCAGCCAACCCAGCCTGTCAGCTGCGCGTCCAGGGCACGGCCTGGCCTGGACGGACTCCTACCTGTACTCGGGGTGTGGCTCGACAGGCGGCTGTCATTCACGGCGCAGCTTGACTACCTGAGGGAAAGGACACAGGCCAGGCTGAACGAATGAGGGCCAGACGCGGCTTAACGCCGGTGCCACCTTCTCCCGTCCGCCTGTACTACGGCAGGCGGTGCGCTCCCTGGGGGATTATTGCGCCCTGTACTCATCGCGCTCTCCCCCCGTCAGCAGGAGCGGCTCGAGGTGCTTCTGAACAAAGCCATGAGGACCATGTGGGGGCTCTGAGATGGTCCAGCGCCTGCGTAATGCAGAGCGAGACCAGATTGGTGCCCCTCGCCACAGGGTGCAGTGCATCATGGCCTGTCGCGTGGCCAGAGTCTTTCCGCCGCGACATGGAGGGTGTGGCGCAGAGGAGACTCCAGGCTGCCCATGACGGAGGGCACGAGTGCCTGCGCGCAACACGGGCCCATTAACATCTCGCTAGCCACCCACAGCCTTTCACGCGGAGATTTACCGGACCGTGGCGGGAGGCCGATGTCCCCCCCCAAACCTACTATTTCCCCGCCCCCGTGGGGGCCCCCTGCCGCAGAGTTCACCCCCACGCAGTTGCCTGCCTGTAAAGCCATGTGCAACAACCGGAAACTGCGGCCCGCACGCGCTGATGGCCATGGCCCAGGTCGTCGAGCGGGACAGCCCGTAACTTCACTGATGGCTCGGTCGACCCGGATAGTGGCAGAACAGGCGCCGCGTTCGTCACGGGTAGGACAGGGATGTCTTGGCGACGTCTGACAACTGCTCCACCCTCCAGATGAGCTGGTGGCCATCCAGCACGCCCTCGAACATGCCCTGCACCCCCGGGAGGCAACCGTGGTAATAACACCGACTCCTGGACGGGGCTGCAGGCCCTCCAACAGCCACATCCCAAGGACAAACGTGAGGCTCATCACCACCATCCTGGGCAGCCACAGAGCCCTTTGGGGCGCAGGGGAAAGGGGTGTCAGGCTCAAATGGATCCCCAGCCACGTAGGGGTCTGAGGTAACGAGCGGCGGACGTGGCCGCCAAGCGAGCCCCCCAGCGGCCCCAGCGTCACCATGCACGGGCCTCCCAGTTACAGCAGCTCAAGGGCGCAGGCGAGGCGGGCCGCCAGCGCACCGCGCTCACCCAGGGCACACCGAGAGCGGAGACCAGTAAGAGGCAGGCGGCCCGGTACGCCGCAAACCACTGACTACCACCCACTGGACGCCAACCCAGCAACAACCCAGGGCAGATTTGGGGCATACTGCAGCGTGTGCGTCTGGGTACTGCACCAGGGAGGAGCTGCAGGACTTCGAGGGGCAAGAGTGCGATCACTGCGAGAAGCACACCGTCGCCCACTGGTGCACTACCTCCTGTCCTGCCCCGCCACCACCCCCCTGAGGCCCGGCCCGGCCCCCGCCGCCCAGCCTGCAGGGGGGGGCGCTGATGGGGGGCCCTGAAGGCAGGGCCGCACTCATGGTCCGCCACACCCCGTGAGACGTGATGCTGAGGGTGTTTGCGGGGCAACCCCCTCCACGCTGAAACATCACGTAACCCACACCCCGCCGCGCCCGGCAGGGTGACCAGTGACGCAGGTGACTCACCGTCACAAAGCCCCACGCGACCCTCCGTAGCCTGACGGATACCCTCCTCACTGGCGGGGTGATGCCCGCTTTGTATGCTTTGCTCCTGCATATGCATTTCTGTACATGCTTGTATTGTGTGTGTATGTCCTGTATGCTTAGTTGTACAATAAACCTTTACAAATCAAATCGCGGAAAGCATACTTACCTGGCACAGATGATACCGCGATCCTGAAGACGATTTTCCCAGGGGGAGGCCCACCATTGCACTTCGGCGGTGCTGACCCTTGCGATTAACCCAAACGTGGTTAACTCGAGTGCGAAATTTTTGTTAGCGGGGGATTGCGTTCGCGCATCCCCCTTAAATCTTTTTTCATGGAAAGTGGGAAATTTTTACGTCTGGCAGCGCATCTTCCGGGGACAGTTTCGAAGATTTTAATATAGATATATAGCAGTACAATAGGATTCATGACTTTCCTGTAGTTATTCTCTACCTGAATGACAAGAATAGTTGTAGTACACCTCACTATTTTTTACGTTATTAACTATCCAGTAGTAGACACATTCAAATATTGAGGGCGTGGAAATTTATATCACAAACATATTTATTTATGCGAGTCTTACCTAATCAAAACCCAGCTTCTAACTCATCCCGACACAATACCCTAGCTAACCAACTAACTAGGATACTTATCGGTGGATAGTAGGGTTGAATTACGTAGGCTTGAATTAATACTGCCTGTTCCGTGATCCGAAGTGGTCGCCACGTGATCAGGCCGCCCGTGAAGTACGAAGCGGAGGGCTGGAGACGAGTGTTTCGATATGGGCGTCAGTGAGGTTTATAAACCCAGTTATCAATGACGCGCGGTATAATCACGTCGTATTTAACACGTCCTTTGATTTAACACTATATGTACAAAATGGAACGTATGTACAAATCTCTTCATTATAATAGAGAAGAGATATTAAATCGATAGAGGTGTGGAGTGAACTTTTATATACAAGCACGTATATATTTGATAGTAGATGTTACTCTCGAGGGGGTTTGGAATTGTGACTGAATTTTATATTAGATATTACTCTCACGGATGGCTGAGTTGACTTATATACAACGCAACGTATATTAAATGTTAATCCCGCAAAGGGACTGGAATGAACTAACGTTCCGTGAGTGGGCGGGCTGCGATCGCCGCACTAAATTCCTACCTACACGTGTCAATCGTGGTGGCGGCGAGGCGCCAACCCTACAATACCTGCCAGTATTACACGGCAGGATATGGAACACATATTTACGACGGACCAATAAGACAGTCGCTCACTCAAAGGTGCTAATTATAAGGTGCCAAATGCTTAATATTACGGGAATGCTCAATTATCTCATCCCAGTATTATTATTTACTTAAATACCTTAAAGAATACCAATTACCATTTAAATTATATATAGGCCTAAATTATTGTGATATTTTTTGCATCAGCCACCAATAGAGTTCCAAATGACAGCAGTTGGAAGCCTTCTGATCAGTTGGTTCACAGGCACTACATCACAGTGTCACCACAGCCTCTACGTTGGCCTAGACGTGCTCCATCATGTCCTTCGAGACCTGAAGCCAAGGGCTATGCGTCTCCGGGGTGGCCCGAGCCCCGTATGAACTCGTCTTCTATAGCCTGCGCCGCAGCTCTCGGTCACCTGCTTCACGACTTTCTTTCGGTGCTCTGAGTGGGGGTGGATAGAGAACTCCGGAACCTCGACGCTGACCAAGGTATCTCCTGGATCTGATCCTCCCCGGACAGTGAACAGATGAATGCCGGTCGTTGCAACCTGGCCAGGCTGCCAGCTGAATCAGTGTCTGCAGCTTGTGGCTGACAAGGTTCAGCTTGGGTGTGATGGGAGGTTTACACCAGGTGACCCCATACTCTCGCCAGCCTCAGCTTCAAAATCGAGTTCACGGCGAAACCTGCGGTACGTCCTCACTTGACTCGCCATCAGCGAGAGGAGGACACATTCTGAGTTTGCGAACCAGCTCCTGTCCCGCTGTAGAAGGTCACAGCTGTTTGGTACCTTCTTGGGCTGCGACCTCATCACTCTGAGCTGGTGAGATGGTGCTTGGCGGCCGTCTCCGTCTGTGCTGAACCTTTGATGGTCGTAGTAGAGTTTGAAGTACACCTTGCAGGCAGTACTTGACTAGGGATTCCAGGGGGTTCAAGTTCTTGCCAGTCAGTCCATGCTTTCTGGTCCACATGTACACGAGGAGAAATGGGCTGTGGTGAGCCAATCTGGAGTGGGGGACACCTTGCCACAACTTGATCTCTGCGCTCGGACGGTTGAGACGCCCCGCTTCACAGCATGGACAGATGGTAGGAGACATGCTGGTCAGGGACATGTTGGACCAGGATATACTCCGGTATCTCGTGAGCTCTCACCGCCTGGCAACTCCTCGAACTTTGCGTTGTACTGTATCTCAGTCACACTGACAGCAGGAATTCTGCACACTGGACCCCGTGAATCAGTGTCAGATGAGGTAGTCCCGTCGATTGCTGGTGATAAGGTGGCGCAGGGCAATCGTTTGTGTGCAAACACGCATATACTCAAGAAGAAGGTTGCGTCCCATCATCTCTCAAGGGGTCTGTGAGTTACCACCCTTCCACCTCGTGTTGGCCCTAGGAGTCACCTTGCAGACGTCAGTGAGTGAGTCGGTGGAGTCGTATGTCAACAGCGATCATAGAGAGCCTGAGCCACCTTCGACGCCAGGCTTTCAGGTGGCACGGGTCCTCTGTACAAAAGGCCAAAAGGTACCTCCAGATGGACTCCTCTGTCACTGGACATCATGCTACTCCACTGCTACCTTGGGTGCAGTTTCCCATACTGTCGGGCACCATCGCCCTGGTCTTGGCCTCTCCTCCCATTCGTACCCAATCTCCAAACTATTTGGGTACCCTGGTGTTCCCCTGGTCAAGGTCCCTGGCCGATGCAGGGCATCTGCCTGGCCCTCCTCAGGTTGTTAGGATCGCAGACCAGGTACGACATGTCTGGAGAGAGGTGGCGTCAGCGAAAGGTCTGGAAGGAATCCAGAAGCCAAGGCAGCCAAGCAGTAGTGGGCGGAACGTCGAACCCGGACGCTTTGCAAGCGCCAGGTTCCGGACTGGCATTGTGTTTACTTTTTGCAGCTGGCCTGTCCAAGTACGGCTTCATCACAAGGCGGTGCAGGACCCCCGCCTCTCCCTGAGCAGCGGGTCACTACCGTAGGGCAGGCCTCTGTTGCTCCTGCCTCTTTCTCTGAGTGGCAGGGTGAACGACTCTCCGTCCATCATCAGAATACTGGTGATCTGCAGTCTGGTCCCAGGAACCAATACTGCTCCTGCAGCTCAAAAAGTCTGAACCTTTTCATCTTTCTGCTTCTGCTTCTTCAGCTTAGTCTCTCTTCCAACTGCTGTTTTCCATTTGCTGCTTCACTTGTCTATGCGTTATCATTCTTGTTACCCCTGTCAACATCATTGCACTTCCTCCCCAAGTCTTGATCTTGGTAGCACAGCCACTCCAGGTATAAAGTAGGGACTTTATGAGGCAGGGGCAGTCACACTGCACGTGTGCTCTCGCGTGCACAGTTGGGGGCCTGGCAAAGCAGTGGATTCTGGTCCTTGCAGAGAAGAGCGTGTGAGGGAGGGACGTTATGCAAACAGCCGTCCCTATCTTCCACGAATGCCTTTACTTCTTAGTGACTCTGTTCCTAACACTCACTAACCTTCTTCCAACAATTATCTATCCTTCTGGTCCCGACGGTCAATAACAACCACTGGAGGTGACAAACTGGAGTTTGATTTCTTCCACTGGGCAAAGCACCAATGGGGGTCAGATCCTTCGCAACGTCTCCTCAATGGGTACCCCCGATTCGTCCCACCCTCCCGGGATGCCGCTGAGTTCTTGGAAGAGGATTCCCCTCTTCATGTCACCCGCGATACGTAGGCACCTCACTCTCGAGCAAACTCTCGTTCCACGCCAAACAAAGGCTGCCAACTTGGATTCCAGAGCTTCTGTGTAGTTGTGGGCTTCGACCCACTTCGGTTTTACAAGAGAAGGGGCCATCCTGAAAAAAGGCGATCAAGAATGATGATAGGTGCAATGAAGCCGTTTACTTTAGCGGGGCTTAAGCTATTTATGTTTTGCATAGAAATATTTAAAAGTCCATTTTGCATAGTAGAAGTGTCAAACCAAACGCCGAAGCGGACAAACCACCCTAAAAATTCCCAATTTAATAAGAAAACAACCCTGCCAAATTCGAAATAACTCTATATTTCACTTTTCATGTGGGACCTACGGCGTTCCCTAATACACATCACTATACGCACAACTCCTATGATGAGCGGAACAAATAACTCCAGCCACTAGGGGGGGGGGGGTCGCGAAACAAACCACCACCACTACCAATTATGAGAGTGTGGTTGGTGTTATAAATTCCACAACTGGGGGCCGGGACGAAACTGAATTCCGCTCATGTGACATCACCCCAGGGCCACATAGCGCGGACATTTGGATAGTAGTTTCGCAAAGTTGGCTTGGCTATTTAAAATTAATAGTCTTGATAGAGTTACTGTGAATCTGCAGACATATACATGATCGGGGGGAGACTTATTCTCTGATGTTATATATTCCAGTATAGTCCTCCCCATTGACCTCAATTGATTTTAGATCTCTATCAGCGGAAGTTCAGGGGGACATAATAGGGAGATAGTCTACTTCAGATTATTATATTTTTGTGAGAGATTTGAGGTAATATTTGACTGCCTGTCCCACCATCAGTATCAAATATTGACACCTGCCTATCGGCTAATATTGTAGCCAGCCGCCAGTAATGAGTTCTATAATATTCTTCCCCAACAATTTTGTAAGCTGATGGTGTTTTGGAATTGTCTAGGGATGGCAGAGTGGAGTTTTGGAAGCTCAGCTTTCAAGATGTTCGACGCTGACCCTAATTTGCCTCATGATCAAGGCACAGACCTAATAATTTGGTACATGTGTTCCATCAGGGGCGGCTAGAGCCAAGAGCTGATATCTCAGGAAATACACTGCTTTGTATTGTTCTGACCCAAAACTTCAACGGATCAGCGCTATCCCTTTAATGATTGGAAAGATAAATTTATTAGTCTTAATTAGTTTGCTCAGTAAGGAAAACTTTCTATGTCATCACAGGATCTGGGATCAATTCAGGCTACCCTTATTATATATACAGATATGTCGGCTGATGGAAACCGTATAGGCAATCTATTACACCTTTCAGCCAGGTCGGGCCTTAACCCCATAATCCTGTGTTCAATTGAAGTTAGTATATCCTCGCGACACATTATTCTTATGGATTTCATTTAGTGGCGATGTATTGATTATGAACTGGAAATAAAACTTTCCTCTATTACCGTCACTAATGAGTGGAGCAAGAAAATGAGTTCCAAATTTTTGTAATTAAATGGGGCTGTGCATTACTAGGAATACTCCATCTTTTCGGCTTGGTGGAGTATGTGGGACGGGGTCCCATTATTACTTACCCAGCACTGGTGACATGAGACGTTATGTATTTGATGACCTTCCTAGGTTAACGCCCGAAATAATCAGCGCCTATTATTAATTCGACAAGGACCATTCAACGTATTTTGAAGGTCTAAACTAGTTTAACACATTATCCTCAACATTTCAGCTGTGTCTCTTTAGTCCATTAAAGTTAACCCTTTTCCACGACACTAAAAGTTTAATAAGTTTTCCGTCCACTGAACATCGTCTTCATGCTCCTAAGGGGCCCCGCGAAATGGCCAGACTGGCGGCGAATATTTTTTTATCGTTATCAAAATTTCACAAGTTTATTCCTTTTCCTGGCATTATTTTATATCATTTGGTTTGGCAAGAGATGTTCTGCCTTATGAAAGAAAAAAAATCAACAAGAAATTGCAAATAAAAAGCAGGGAAATCTACCGACTCCGAAAAAATATTGAGTAAAGAGAAATAAGAAGATACTTACGTTAACCACTTCGTAGCTTTGAAAACTTCTGAGTCATAACTTTTTATGGTATATATGCAATAAAAGCCGGATTTTTATGGGATTCCAACAACTACTACCATTATAATCTTCATATGGCCATGATGGCCAGCGCGGGACACAGTTTTTAAAGGGACGCGATATGCGCGCACAGGGCTGCTGCCTGAGTGAAAGACACACAACCTGATAATTCCCTCAATCACACGAGAGAGTAACAATTAGTTTATTTATAGTCTAGGGTTGATCTTTTGACGCAGGAAAATGTTGACGCAAATTCTGATAGATACTTATTTTGGGCGAATTTTTAACTGTTTCTTGACGCAATTGCGTCAAAAGCTTAGATTGCGGACGGGCCCGTTTTGACGCTAATGGACTAGGTGTTGAAACTAGTCAAAGGTTTGACCCTGTATTGGCAAGAAACTTAATATGGCGTTAACTTAACTTATAATTATCGGTAAGTTGTAATAAATGCAACGATCTCCTACTTATGAAGGATCGTTGTGCACACTGTCAAAAACATTGTCTTTACATTGACTGAATTTACCATTGTGGCCTCCTTTCAACTCGGCAGTAGAACAGTGCTGAATAATCTTATTAGTGACTGCCATTTTAACTACTGTAGGGTCTGGGTTATTATCGCTGTTAGGACCAACCGAGCGATATTATGAACAGATGTTACCATTTCCTACAAGTTTTTAAGTTTATAAGGCATGCATTTGAAGCATGTTTACACGGAGACAGGTTGCCAATACCAAGGTCATTAAACCTTGAACTGGTAACAATCGGAATAGTATTACATGTGGAGGGTCGGATCGTTCCCCCCTCACATAAGGAAACAAATTATTATTCGTACTAACTCATAGTAGCCTGGAATTTCATGAGATTGTACTATTATTGAGTAGGTCTTATGGTTTACTGGTAGGTGAGAAAGTGTGAATCTTAATTACAGGGCTGTTTGATTGCGTAAACAGGCGCAGGATAACCCCACTAACGAGGGATCTTAAATGTAAGGGTGGCTGATGTAGCCTGATTATCATCAGGCATAATACTCGTGATCTCCGGTGGGGGTTTCTGTGAATCCCTTGCAACTTTTGGGTTAAAGAACTTTAGATGTTGATGGGAATCTGAGCACACTCCAGTAATCCTTCATATTCAATACTTATCGAGATTATCTTCGACCATTCGTGTTCAGATTGAAACAACATTGGTGAATCATTTCTTTATCCACGTTGTCTTAATTGAACTTATATTGGAAGTAAACTGCCTCAGAATTATCTCATGTCATTTAAAAGGTAGACTGTCCTTAAAGTAATATAATCAATAGGAATTTCGCCTTTTATTGCGTCCTCACATTATATATATCCCTGTGAGCATTGTAACTAGTGATAGTGACTGCTTAGTAACTTCGCATGATTTAGTTAATTAACTACAAAATACAATATTAAATGCCAGATTAAGTATATATATAATGTAGTTGATAATTAACCTATATTATAAGGTGCGGGAAGCGCTGGGTTTTGGGCGGGGCTGGCATTAACAGGGCAATAACGGCTTAATGACCAACATCATCTTAAAATCATTACAACTAACTAGTCTACGTAACCTCTGATGGCTCTTACCTAATCAAAACCCAGCTTCTATTCTCATCACGACAAATACCAGCTAATCAACTAACTAGGATACTATCCGGTGGATAGAGGGTTGAATTACGTCGGCTTGAATTAATACTTGTTCCGTGATCCGAAGTGGTCGCGCGTGATACAGTCGCCCGCGAAATGAGTACAGAAGCGGAGGGCTGGAGACGAGTGTGTTCGAGATGGGCGTCAAGTGAGGTTTTTTCATAAACCCAGTGTATCCATGACGCGCGGCTATAAATCACTGTCGTATTTAAACACGTCCTTTGATTTAACAAATGATATGTCAAAATGGAACGTATGTACAAAATCTCTCATTATCAATCAGAGAAGAGATTATTAACTCGATAAGAGGTGTGGAGTGACTAATATACAAGCAGTCTATTATATTTATAATAGATGGTACTCCTCGAGGGTTGGAATTTATGATAGTATATTCGATTACTCTCACGGAGGGTTGAGTTGTACTTAATAACAACGTTACGTATATTAAAATGTTACTTCCGCAAGGACGGAATGAACTAACTTTCCGTGGAGTGGGCGGCTGCGATCGCCGCACCAAATCATTACTAAACGTGTCATTCGTTGGTGGCGGCGATGGCGCACCCTACCAATACCTGCCACGATACACGCCAGGATCGGGAACAAATATTTGACGAGACCAATAGCCAGTCGCTCCAATCAAGGTGCTAATTATAAGGTGCAAATGCTTAATAATTACTGGGAATTGTTCAATTAATTCAATCCCAGTATTATTATTACTAAAATTACCTAACATTAATACCATTACCATTTAAATTATATAACAAATCCTAATACACCCCCCTATTGATGAGCGGACAATAACTCCATCAACAAGGGGGGGGGGAAACAAACCACCACTTCTACCATAAGGAGAGTTGGTAGGTGGATAATTTCCAGAGGGATGTATTTATATATGCTAAAAAAGTGATAAATATGGAGAGTGAAGATAATGTGAGTCTTATGGATCATTGATGATAATATAAAAGTACTTCAGAATGAGAGGGATTGGTAATGGAGAAATAAAATAAGAAAGAATAGTCTCCCATGGGAGAACGGAAAAAAAAAAAAATTGTTTATTGAAGTGCATTCGGGGTACCGTAGTGTAGGCGTAGCACGCTCGGTTCACACGAGAAGTCCCGGGTTCGATCCCGGGCGGAGCGGAAACCGTTGGGCTGTTTCCTTAAAAAACCGAGCCCCTGTAACACCCAGCAGTCGTGAATGGTACCGGGTGTTAGCCGGGGGTTGTAACCCGCCTTCCCGGGGTGTGCTAGGGCTTAGGGCCAACACTATAAGCACTAGAGGGGGAAAGATCTCTATGGGTAGTCTGAGCGAGCGCTGTCGTTACAGTGGAGATCCATCCAGCTGCGTCGATAACTGACTGAATTCTTTAAACAAAAAACACATCAAACAAAAAAACATGGTAACTAGGCCCTCTGCGTCAATTACCCTAATTTTGCGTACCGAGCTGCGATGGTAATGAACGTCAAATGAACCAAGACATTTCAGTCTCTAGTCAATATGAGACTCAAGCCAATTCCAAATGATCTGGGAAACTCGAGAAATGCAGTGGTCGCTGGCAGTTTTAAATCCAAAGGTTTGGTCTACTGTGTTGTGCTCCCGAGGGACTAATAGTTTATGAATTTAATTCGCGATAAACATTGATGGACCGCATCTGAAATACCAAAAAATATAGTTCTTTGTTGTTCTACTAATTATAGGATGACATGCATATGATGGAACGTCTATAATAGGCAATTTAAGCAAATTACAAATCGCCTCGAGTAGCAAAGCTTAATATATTTTTCACATGTAATATTGTGGCTGTTACAATTGGGCGATGTTCACACTGTTTTCTAAGACAGTACTGCTGGTTCGGCAAACACTTGTTCAAAATACAGTATAGCAATGCCTTGGAAAAACGAAGAATAAAGAATGCGAAATCGGCTGTTGCTTCGACAAATGAGGTTTATAATTGTGGAGGCGACACGCCGCGGCGGGGAGTGGGGGCGGGGAGATTGTGGCGGGGCGATTGAATCAAAAACATTACGACCCTTCACGCGTCGACTCATTGCAATTCCAGGCTTTCTATCTGATTGATACACAATAATAACAGGAAAATATGACTGCCTAGGTATAGATAACTTCTAAACATTCGTTATTGACTATATAATATCATAGAGTAGCATTTACCTCGCCTCCTCAACTATAACCTCCTTGGTTATTTGGTTATATACAATGTTTTACAGAATCAGGCTTCTATACAATATACATATAGAAGAAAATCGTTCTTAATATTATACTTTTGTGTTTTAAGTGCAGTGGAATAAGCCCATATTTTGTTTTCCAGTAGACCAACTTATTATCAAAAAAGTGAGTTAAAACTGCCAGCGACCCCTGGCATTTTGGGTTCCAGTTTCGAATTGGCTACCAGGTCTAAGTGTAACCTAGTCAACCTGGACCTTGTCCAACTTGTACCCTGGTCATCCCGTACCCTAGTCATCCCGTCACCTGGTCAATCCGTCACCAAGCGATCTGTCCTCAAGCCGCGTTTAGCCGCAAGTTCTGGCGGCTTGAGACCTGCCTCAGCCAGGCCCTGCCTCAGCCAAGTGCATTTTTTTCGAAGTGCATTTTTTTTCGAAGTGCATTTTTTCGAAGTGCATTTTTTTCGAAGTGCATTTTTTTCGAAGTGCATTTTTTCGAAGTGCTTTTATTTCGAAGTGCATTTTTTTCTAAATGCATTTTTTTCAAAGTGCATTTTTTTCAGTGCATTTTTTCGAAGTGCATTTATTTCGAAGTGTATTTATTTCGAAGTGCATTTTTTCGGAGTGCATTTTTTTCGAAGTACGTTTTTATCCAAGTGCATTTTTTCGAAGTGCCTTTTTTTCGAAATGCCTTTTTTTGAAGTGCATTTTTTTCGAAGTGCATTTACTATTTCAAAGTGTATTTATTTCGATGTGCATTTTTTTTCCAAGTGCATTTATTTCAAAGTGCATTTATTTCGACGCACGCACCACAAGGGAGAGGTCGGACTCCCACTAGTAAGGCTAAGGATAATTAAAACCTGCTCGAATTATGGAAAGAAATTGAAAATTTTGAACAGGCCTAAAACATGTCGAAACTAGGGGGGGGGGGGGGGGGGGCACTCAGTAGAGTGCATACCTCCGCCCGAATATTTCATCAAATATATAATATATATATATATATATATATTATAATAATATATATATATATATATATATAATATATAATATATATATATATATATATATATATATATATATATATATATGCACTCAGTATGAGCGCATACCTTCGGCCGAATATTCTTCAATTGTTTGCCATGGCAACAGTTGTCAATAGATTCATTCAAAAATTAAATCAGTTCTTCCGTTATACCAAATAGACATGTTATACCGAGTTTTGGTCAACAATCTATCGTAACTTTTCGAGAAATCCTGTACACTAACAGATAGACAGACAGACGACAGATCGGGGTGAAAACATAACCCCTCCAACTTCGTTGGCGGAGGTAATGGACCCATTTACTCACACCTAAAACACGGAGTATTATAAAGCTTTGGGTGCAATATAGGCTACATATCACTGTACTCATATCTTTTGCTGAGAAATGCACCATAAATGAAATATATGGCCTTTTTGGGCCAAAATATCACAAACACGGCGGAACGCGCTGTGATTGGTTGTGACGTAGTAACTGCAGACTCAAGATCTCGCCTGATCAGCTGATCGGCTTGTTTTGCCTCAGCAAACCGCAAATTATGTTTTATTTTACTAACCTAACTAACTTGCATTACCCTACTACCGCAAGATGACCATTAATCCTCCTTCAAGTGATGTAGTAGGTATTCACTGTGTTTGTGAATATGTAAGTTGTAGTTTATAAGGAAAAAAGTGGATAGACAGAGCAAAGTGGCCCGTGACACCAGACAAGTGATGACTTCTGGGATCGGCATTCCTTATAGGGAGCTTAAATGAACCTGTAATGACATGTACAGCTAGACAGATAGACGTACTCATAGAGGAACAGGTAGAAATGTATGGTTAGTAAAGGTTGTAGTGGTGAGTAGAGTGACGAAGGGTGTATGTTTTGCTATGTGGGGAAAGAAAGCCATACATTTCTACCTGTTCCTCTATGAGTTCGTCTATCTGTCTAGCTTTACATGTCATTGCAGGTTCATTTAAGCTCCCTATAGGATGCCATCCCAGAAGTCGTCACTGTCAGTGTCACGGCACTTATCTCTGTCTATCCATTTTTCCTTAT
>JACEEZ010005110.1:0-12500 GCA_016584305.1 Chionoecetes opilio
CCCCTGTCGTTGTGTGGTGTGTCTGTCTGTCTCTGTGTCTATCTATGTGCGTGTATGTGTGTCTGTTTGTCTCTGTGTCTATCTATTTGTGTGTGTCTGGCTGTCTGTCTCTGTGTCTATCTATTTGTGTGTGTGTGTCTGTCTGTCTCTGTGTCTATCTATGTGCGTGTATGTGTGCCTGTTTGTCTCTGTGTCTATCTATTTGTGTGTGTCTGGCTGTCTGTCTCTGTGTCTATCTATTTGTGTGTGTGTGTGTCTGTCTCTGTGTCTATCTATTTGTGTGTCTGTCTGGCTGTCTGTCTCTGTGTCTATCTATTTGTGTGTCTGTCTGGCTGTCTGTCTCTGTGTCTATCTATTTGTGTGTCTGTCTGGTTGTCTGACACCACACACGCACACACACACACACACACACACACACACACACACACACACACACACACACACACACACACACCACACACACACACACACACGACAAAAAAAGTCCTTTATATCACCCTACAAAAAATCTTAACCCGTTCATGTCCTGTCTCCTGTCTCATCATTTTGTGGGACATGCTAATCTCTCTATCCATGTTCAACGCCCGCCGCCCACTAGTCTCTGTCGCTCCCTCACTCACCACCCATCACTCACCACCCGTCACTCACCCCCCCGTAGCTGTAGTGGTGTCAGGCTTCTGGGAGGTGAGGGGTGAGGGGTGGGTGGGGGTAAAGCGGCGTTTAGTAAAGCTTTCCAGGTTTATGTTTGTATATGTGTTTTTTTCTGCTTCAAAGTGAGAAAGGCGGTGCGGCGGTGCTCTCTCTCTCTCTCTCTCTCTCTCTCTTCTCTCTCCTCTCTTCTCCTCTCTCTCTCTCTCTCTCTCTCTCTCTCTCTCTCTCTCTCAGCCTCTCAGCTCTCAGCCTCTCGCATCTTCCTGGTAAACTTCCCCATCTTCTTCCTTCATCCTTCTTCCTCCCTCCTTCGCTACACACGTCTTCTCAGGCCCGCGCTATATATGGAAGGTCCTCGCCACCACGATCCCAGGCAGTCTCCTTCACCGCCTTTTAACCTGTGCTAAAATGCAATACTTTAGACACAATTGATCCTTGCATAACAGTACTCTCTTGCCCCCAAACCATTCATGTTAAATTTTTTTTCTCCTTTTTTTAACTTTTTTTTTTTTTTTTTGCTATCCTTATGCTATTCGCCGCTGTGGTATCTGCTGGTGCGGTGTGTGTGTGTGTGTGTGTGTGTGTGTGTGTGTTTTTATAGTTCTTTGGCGTTGCTTTCTTGATCACCCATAGACTTAGTTTTTGGCTTGGATGTTTTTTTTATACTCGCATTTAAATTTTGAAGTGAGTTAAAATTTAGATGAAAAAATAATAGGCTATGTTCTGTGGATTTTGGTTTGTTTTGTCGTTTCTTATTGTATTTTATAGACACTCTCTCTCTCTCTCTTCTCTCTCTTCTCCTCTCTCTCTCCTCTCTACTCTCATCTCTCTCTCTCTCCTCTCTCTCTCTCTCTCTCGCTCTCTCTCTCTCTCACACACACACTCACATACACACATTTACTCACACTCACTTGCTCTCTCTCTCTCTCTCTCTCTCTCTCTCTCTCTTCTCTCTCTCCTCTCTCTCTCTCTCTCTCTCTCTCCCTCTCTCTCTCTCTCACCATGTCTTTATCACACACAGATCTCACACCACGCACGACCCACTTCTAAATGTTCACAATCACACCGCGCCAGACCACCAGACGCACCCGATGCTTATAATTACCTGGTCTCGCTCCGTCTATAATGATCACCACGTCGTGTTAGGCCCAGTGTACTTACCCCTTCCATTCCTTTCCCTTCCCTTCCCTTCCTTTCCCTTCCTTTCCCTTCCCTTCCATCCCCTTCCCTTACCCTTTGCCTACCCTTCACTTCCCTTCCTATACCATTTACCTACCCACTTCCCTTCCCTTCCCTTCCTTTCCCTTCCCTTCCCTTCCCTTCCCTTCCCTTCCCTTCCCTTCCCTTCCCTTCCCTTCCTTTCCCTTCCCTTCTCGTCCCTTCCTTTCCCTTCCCTTCCCTTCCCTTCCCTTCCCGTCCCTTACCTTCCATCCTCTACCCCTTCCATTCCCTTCCATCCTATAGCCATTTAAACCTACCCTGCCAGCCATCACCCCTTCATTAAAATCGACTCCAGTATCTGATTGGATCTCATGTTATCATTTAAAAATCTTCTCCACGAATTATACGTCTCTTCCTACTGAATGCATCAAAATCTACGTCTTAAAAATCCTATCCTAGTTCATTTATATTTTGGATGTGACAGTAAGAGGTCAGACAAATAAGCTGTATGACAATGGAATTAAATAATAAGTGGAATAATTTATAATAACAATAAGTATAAGGGTAGCAATCTGGTATTATTCGCCCTTTCTAAAATAACATTAAAATTACACTTTGTTTCTCATATGATGCCAAATTGCGACATTCAAATTTGCGTTTCCAATGGACTAAAAAGAAGAAGAAAAAAAGTGATTACGCTAAAAGCATAATTTCCTGCTGGATGTTTCGAGGTCGTCCAAAATATGTAAAATAGTGAGCTTGTGGGATGTTAATTATAGTGTTTACGTGTATGGAAGGCGCTGTTAATACCCGCTGTGTAGTGACCAGCGTATGGAAGGGAGAAGAAGAAGTAGTAAAAGTAGAGGTGGGGGAGAAAGGAGGAGGAGAGAGGATGAGGAGGAGGAGGGAGGGGAGGAGGAGGAGGAGGAGGAGGTGGAGGAGGGGTGAGGAGGAGGAGGAGGAGAGTGGAGTAGGGGGTGGAGGAGGAGGAGGGGGAGAGGGAGGAGGGAGGAGAGAGGTGATTAGGAGGAGGAGGAAAGAGATTTGCGTGGATGTTCCGTAATACATAGTGAGACGGCGATCTCGTCCTGTTAGTTTACGGTATTCAGAAGTTGGTGGGTCGTGGCTGGAGTGTGTGGGGGAAGAGGTGTGTGTGTGTAGGATGGGAGGTGCGGTGTGAGGAGGGTGGAGTGGTTTGCCGGGAAAGATGAAGGATACCGTATCGCTTCCTACAAGAACTGAAAGGCTTTAAGGAAAATGCGACCTAAACAACAATACACACATCACCATGCACACACCCACACCACACACACACCACTCTTATCTCTTCACTCGCTCAACACTAAACACAGGACCGTCCTGTGTCATGTCACTCGTTGTGCTTTCGTTAGTTGTTGCCGCCGTGTGCCTGTGTGTGTTCCTCCTCATCATATCTCCTCTCGCTCCTCCTACCCAAGATCCTAAGCTCCTTCATGCTAAATCACCTTACACCACACACATACACCCACACACACCACGCCAACACACACACACACACACACACACCAAAACACACCACACACACACACAAACACACACACCACACACCACACACACAAAAACACACAACACCACACACACCACACACACACACACACACCGTCCTATTACCAATCACCACCACTTCACTTTTCATAATATCATATGCACCACCACCTTCACTCCTCCTCCTCTCCTTCTCCTCCTCCTCCTCCTCCTCCTCCTCCTCTCCTCCTCCTCCCTCCTCCTCCTCCTCCTCCACACCTGACAAACCAAATCATGAATCCTTTACCACCTCTAGGCTACGTTACCTAATTTGGAATGCAATTTTTGTCTCCACCAAGACCGTGTTCAAGTTTGCTCTTTTTCTCGCTGCCTACCACTTATTCCCTCACCTATTGTCTTCCTTCTTCCTTATTTCTCTTCCTACCACTCTTCTTCCACCTATTGTCCATCTTCCTTATTTGTCTTCCATGCCACCTATTGTCTTCCTTCTTCCTTATCCTTTGCTATCTTCTGTTCTTCCTTATTTCACTTCCTATCCTTCCTCCTATCCTTCCTCCTAACCTTAACCATCTTTGCTTCCCTTTTCGATTACTATTTTTTTCGTATGTCCTCATTTAAATTTTCATTCTTATGTTATCGTGTCTACCCTTAGTGGCCTTTGGTATTCCTCTCTTCCTTTACATCGTGTGTGATTCTCTCTATTACTTGTGTTAATGCTCTCTTCCTCTCCCTATATATTGTCTCTCCTTGCAAAATTTCTTAGTCGTATTTCTAAATTGCATCACTTGTTCTACACATTTTTGTTTACTCATTGATTTGTCTTTCCTACATCCTTCATGTATCTTTTTTAACACGTCCCTTTCGTATCTTTATTTCATTGTATATTCCTCCCTCTTCCTCCTCTTCCTCCTCCTCCTCCTCCTCTCCTCCTCCTCCTCCTCCTCCTCCTCCTCCTCCTCCTCCTCCTCCTCCAGTTAGTATTTTTCATATCCTATCATTCTGCACTATGAAACTTCCATGTTCCTATCCTCTTTAGGGACATGGTATCCTTTTCCAACTGTTTTCTTACAAGTAGTTGATAGTTAGTAGTATGTAGTGCAGCATATACCCTCACTATGGACCAATAGGTCTCCTGATGTCTGTTATTCCTATGTAATCCTATGTAATCCTCCTCCTCCTTCCAAAAATGGCCTCAACACCTTCAGTTCCTTTACATAAAAAAACATCACAAATTCTTCCCCACCAGAATATTAATTACCGGTGAGACAAATAGATACACAGGTGGGTGAGACTCCATACCTGCCTCCTCCTCCTCCTCTCTCCTCCTCCTCCTTCTTTTTCTCCCTCTCCTCCTCCTCCCCTCCCTCCTCCTCCCCTCCTCCTCCCTCCTCCTCCTTCTCCTCCCCATTGGTTCCTATGTGTCTATATGGTGGACAAATGAGTAGATGGTATCAATGGTAATGGTGGTGGTGATAGTGGTGATGACAGTAGTGGTGATACTAATGGTTTTTTGGGTTATGGTTTATATATTGATTATCCATATACTATTTATTACCTCTGTCTATCTCTTATTGATCTATTTCTATTACTTAGGCTGTTATTAGTATCTGCCCCCCCCCTCTCTCTCTCTCTCTCTCTCTATCTCTCTCTCTCTCTCTCTCTCTCTCTCTCTCGCGCTCTCTCTCTCTCTTCTCTCTCTCTCTCTCTCTCTCTTCTCTGTCTGTCTGTCTGTCTGTCTGTCTGTCTGTCTGTCTGTCTGTCTGTCTGTCTGTCTGTCTGTCTGTCTGTCTGTCTGTCTGTCTGTCTGTCTGTCTGTCTGTCTGTCTGTCTGTCTGTCTGTCTGTCTGTCTGTCTGTCTGTCTCTCTCTCTCTCTTGCTCTTGCTCTCTCTCTCTCTCTCTCTCTCTCTCTCTCTCTCTCTCTCTCTCTCTCTCTCTCTCTCTCTCTCTCTCTCTCTCTCTCTCTCTCTCTCTCTCTCTCTCTCTCTCCACACACACACTTGTACACATTGACCTAAAAACACTTAAAAACGCACAAATATTCAGACGATAACCCTAAAGAGAGAGAGAGAGAGAGAGAGAGAGAGAGAGAGAGAGAGAGAGAGAGAGAGAGAGAGAGAGAGAGAGAGAGAGAGAGAGAGAGAGAGATATTAAAAACTTAATCATCTTCTTTACTTGATCCGTATCGTCATAATTATTTCATATCAATCTTACACATCATCTCATTTTGCACCTCCTCCTCCTCCTCTTCACACTCACCTCCTACCTCCCTTTCTCTCTCAATCAAGTAACCACAGCCTCCCCTTCCTCCCCAACCTTCCCCAACCCCATCCCCCTTCCCCTGACTCCCCATTACCCCTTCCCTTAACCCTTCACTCCCTCCCATCCCTCCCATCACCATACAAATGAAGGGCCGCTCGCTATACACATGTTAATGGCTGGTCACTTCAGGGGTGTATGGGTGAGGACAGCTGATGGGGTCACCATATAGACTTCTGTGGTCCGACGCCTCTTTTATACCTCATACCTCATATATTACTTCCTCCTCCTCCTCCTCTTCCTCTTCCTCTTCCTCTTCCTCCTCCTCCTCCTCTTCCTCTCCCCCTCCTCCTCTTCCTCTTCCTCTTCCTCCTCCTCACTTCAACATCTCGCTGAAGGCAAATAAGTGTGTTGCAGTTAGAAAATTCCCTTTTGTTTATTATTTGTAGTCCTCTTCTCTCCCTCTTCTCTCCCTCTCTCCTCCTCCTCTTCCCTCCTCCTCCTCCTCCTCCTCCTCCTCCTCATTTACTGTTTCCTTTTTGTGACCTCATCTTCCTTTATCAAATACTCTTTCATCCTTTATGACCTTTTGTTCTCTTATCCTGTTATCTCTCTCTCTCTCTCTCTCTCTCTCTCTCTCTCTCTCTCTCTCTCTCTCTCTCTCTCTCTCTCTCTCTCTCTCTCTCTCTCTCTCTCTCTCTCTCTCTCTCATCTTTTTTCCTTACCTCCTTTGCATTCTTCAACTTTATCCTTATTTCCACATTTTTTCCCCCTTGGACACTTCCTCTTCCTTTTGTAATACTGTCATGTGCTTCTTTTTACTTCCTTCCCTCGCTTCCCTTTCCATACAGTACCCTTGCATCTCTCTGTCCCTTGTTGCACCATCTCTCTGCATCTATTATTCTGTCTCCTATTCTATCCCTTCCCTATTTCACATTGCTACTCTTCATCTATCATCAACACCATTAATATTTCTCTGTCCCTTGTTGCACCATCCCTCTGGCATCTATTATTCTGTCTCCTATTCTATCCCTTCCCTATTTCACATTGCTACTCTTCGTCTATCAACACCATCTATATTTCTTCCCTTATTCACTGTAACTATTTCTTAAGCACTTTACCTCGTTATATGTCAACTATTTTTCAGGTCTATTTTATCACTTTTACCTCAGCTCCTTTTATAATAGCCTGTCCTTTTGTTTATATATGTTCTGTTATTACGTCATCTCCTCCATCAACACCAGCTTTATTTCTTCCCTCACTACCTTTAACTATCTCCTAAGTACTTTACCTCTTTATAATTTACTATTTTTCAGGTTTATTTTTTCACCTTTACTTCAGCTGCTTTTACATTCGCCTGTCCTTTCGTTTATATATGTTCTCTTTTACTACTTCATCTCCTCCTCCTCTTCTTCTTCTTCTTCACCTTTACATTACTCCTTCTTACTTCATCTTTCACCTCTTCTTCATCTTCTTTAACCTTCTTTACATTCGCCTGTTCTTTCGTTTATATATGTTTATTATTATTACTTCATCTCCTCCTCTTCGCCTCCCTTTCCTTCCCTTCTTCAGGCTCTCAACACCTCCCTCTGCAGTGGTCGTCTTAAGGCTGCGGTCAAGAGGGTTCCGTTTAGTGTAATTTTAAAGGGTCGACATATATACGACTCGTACATACATACAGTCATTACTCCTTGACTTGGGCGTGTGAAAATGTGTGATGTTATACTCCCAAGGTGTGTGTGTGTGTATTCATCTAGTTGTATTTTTGTATTTCAACAGAGTTTTTATACACTCGTATGGCCTTCTCCATAGCTACATTTTTGCTTTCTAACTCTGTGCTCAGTGTTGGCCGAAACCATCACCCCGGGAGGCGGGTCACAAACCCCTGCTAACACCCGGTACCCATTCACTGCTGGGTGGACAGGGGTTCGGGTTTTAAAGATAAACTATATTTTTAATCTTGCCCATCATTCTCCGCTTCGCCCGGTGATCGAACCCAGGACTTCTTGATTGTGAACCGAGCGTGCTAACCACTACACTACGGAGTACCCTTAGGACGGAGCCTGTGTGCGTGTGTGCGTGTGTGTCATCATTTATTAATTTATTTCTCTCTACATATTAAAAACGAATGCATAAAATTAGTTACACTTATCTGATAATTTGTTATGTGGGTCTCTTTTTCCTTCCCCTCCCCCCTCTCTCTCTCTCTCTCTCTCTCTCTCTCTCTCTCTCTCTCTCTCTCTCTCTCCTCTCTCTCTCTCTCTCTCTCTCTCTCTCTCTCTCTCTCTCCCCCCCTGTCTCCTATGTCCTCTTCCCTCACGTTCTGCTCCCCGATGCAGTGTGAGATATGATGAAAGTGCAACAGCTGCCGAAAACCTGTCCGCTTTCCCTCCCTCCCTGCCACCACCTCCACCTCCTTTCATCCTCCCTGCACCCTTCAATATTACCCTGCCACCACTCATACCCCTTACCCTGTTTTCCTTCCTGTCTATCCATCTCCTAAAACCCTTCCATTCGAATCTCTGCTTTTTTCCTCCCCTTCTCTCTCTCTCTCTCTCTCTCTCTCTCTATTTACTTCCTTATCTCTCTTATTTCCGTCTTACCTTTCTCTGTCCTTTCTCCTTACCATTTATACTCCCTCCCTCCCTCCCTTCTTGCCTCCCTCTATCAGTAGCTACCCTCCTTCCCTCCGTCCTTCCCTCCCTCTCTCGTGCAGCTGTTGATAATGCTATAGTGCGGCCGCCATCTGTTCTCTCTCTCTCTCTCTCTCTCTCTCTCTCTCTCTCTCTCTCTCTCTCTCTCTCTCTCTCTCTCTCTCTCTTGTAAGTCATGTTTCTACCGCCTCGTAAAGTCTCTGTAATACTTGCAATTTTTTCTTCACTCTGATATTATTTTCCTTCACGTTAAATTTTCAAGCTTAGGAATTTGCGCCGATCTCAAATAGTTTGGTTAGGACGAAGCAAATTGCGTTATCACTCTGTTCTTTACTCTTCTTCCTCTTCCTTCTCTGGGACATTTCTCTGTTATACATTATCTCGTTATTATTATTAACACTATTATTATTATTATTATTATTATTATCATTATTATTCATATTTCAGTTCTAACATTTTTTCTACCTTCAACTTCCTACAAGATTCTGTTTAGTTAATAACCAGTCTGACTAGTTTTTTCTTGCTTCTAATGATTATATGCAGAGCTTCCTCCTCCTCCTCCTCCTCTTCCTCCTCTTCCTCTTACGCGCGTGGATGATCGGTAGTTTACACAAATTGCCTATATTTAAGCCACGGTGATTAGCTTCAGCAGCAATTACTGAAAACCTGACCTTATCTTATGTAGTTAAACGGCCGTCAAAAATGTGCCTTCATATATTTCGTGTTTTATGTTAGTGCATTTTTCGTATCTCTCTTTTTATCAGTCTGTTGAAATGTTTTACTTTATCTGTGTATATTTTATGGTTGTTTTGTATTCATGAAGAGAAAAATGTTGTAATTCATGACTGTTTTTTTTGCTACGAGAGACAGTTTGAATTATGGAGAGAGAGAAAGAGAGAGAAAAAAAGTGTGTTGTGTTGTGTGTGTGTGTGTGTGGAGAGAGAGAGAGAGAGAGAGAGAGAGAGAGAGAGAGAGAGAGAGAGAGAGAGAGAGAGAGAGGAGAGAGAGAGAGAGAGAAGAGAGAGAGAGAGAGAGAGAGAGGAGAGAGAGAGAGAGAGAGAGAGAGAGAGAGAGAAAGAAAAAAAATTAGTTACTCAGGTATTTGATCTTATATCGCTCTGTAAAGATGATAACAAAACTCCATCCATAAGAAAAGTCATGTAAAAAAAAATACCCCTGAAGTAACTACGGTCTGACAACGGGAAACGAACCTTAAATATTAAAAAAACGAAAAAAATTAAGAATGAAGATAATGAAGCGTCTCTGCAGAAGATTAATTCATCCACCGACTCTTAACATCATATAAAAAAAGTAATTAGTGGTCAAAATAATAGTTTCTTTTTTTACCTTTTCAACACCTTAGAATCGCTCACTTAAATAGCTTACCTATACGCGGCTAAGATACTCAACAACTTTAATTTTGTCCTAACCTAACCTAACTTAAGCTTACCTATACGCGGGTAAGATACTCAACAACTTTGATTTTGTCCTAACCTAACCTAACATAAGCTTACCTATACGCGGGTAAGATACTCATCAACTTTAATTTTGTCCTAACCTAACCTAACCTAACTTAAGCTTACCTATGCGGCTAAGATACGCATTAACTTTATTTTTGTTCTAACCTAACCTAACCTAACCGAACTTAAGCTTTCCTATGCGGCTAAGATATTCATTAACTTTATTTTTGTCCTAACCTAACCTAACCTAACCTAACCTAAGCTTACCTACGCGGCTAAGATACTCATCAACTTTATTTTTGTCCTTGCACGCCTTAAGATCTTAGCTAATAATGACTTTTTTTTTTACAATCCTTCAGCTTTATTCATCTTGCATTACTTTATTTATTCATTATTTTATTAATTACTATCATTCACACTATCATACTATTATTCATTATCTATTCATTACTTTATTTATCCTTTTTTTATACTTGCAGCTCATCCCACACAGTCCTAAGGCTCTTTCCGGTGTGTGTGTGTGTGTGTGTGTGTGTGTGTGTGTGTGTCTGTGTGTGTGTGTGTGTGTGTGTATGTATATGTATATGTGTTGTGTGTATGTGTGTGTGCGTGTGTAGCGACGCGTGGCTAGGGCGGGGTGTTTTAATTTAGTGGTGTCTGCCTAGGGCGTCAGGTTGAAGTGTATGTATGTATGTCTGTATGTCTGTATGTACACCTGTATAGCCACTGACAATATAATCACGGGGCTCAGTGTTATATGTCCTTGAGGGATTATTATTTACTTATCATTACTTATTACTTATTACTTATTACTTATTACTTATTACTATTACTTATTTATTATTATTTACTTTATTCTATCGTCACTTTTTGAGCACGTCCGACCTTTGACATATTGAAAATTCGTTGATGCAACTTGTATTTGTTTTTATAATTATTTTTATTTCAGTACAAGAATATATTAAGTATGATTAAGCTTTCATGGATGTTTCTACTCTTTTTGCTTAACTATATAGGCCGCGAGGACATCCAGTGGAGTTAGTTTACGGGAAATAGAGAATAGTTGGCAATGCTTGAAAATGGGAATGTTGTTTCAGGAACGGTTGAGAACACACAGAAAATGGGAATGTTGTTTCAGGAATGGTTGAGAACACTAGAAAATGGGAATGTTGTTTTAGGAATGGTTGAGAACACTAGAAAATGGGAATGTTGTTTTAGGAATGGTTGAGAACACTAGAAAATGGGAATGTTGTTTCAGGAATGGTTGAGAACACACACAGAAAATGGGAATGTTGTTTCAGGAATGGTTGAGAACACACACAGAAAATGGGAATGTTGTTTCAGGAATGGCTAGAAACAAAAAAAATGGGTATATGGTTTTAGAAATGGTTCAGACCACTAGAAAATAGGAATGTGGTTTTAGGAATGCTTGAGAACACCAGAAATGGGAATGTATCGGGAATGGCTAGCAACACACAAAAATGGGAATGTTTTTTTCAGGAATGACGGGAAACAAAACAAATGGGAGTATGGTTTCGGGAATGATTAGAACACTAGAAAATTGGCATCACGTAGTACATACATACCGGGATCTGCCCCTAGCAAACAAACACTTGCTTTTCATATGGCCCAGTTTCTTTTCATATGGCACAGTTTGTTTTCATATGGCCCAGTTTCTTTTCATATGGCACAGTTTCTTTTCATATGGCACAGATACTTTTCATATGGCCCAGTTTCTTTTCATATGGCCCAGATACTTTTCATATGGCCCAGATACTTTTCATATGGCACTGTGACCCTTAAAGAATGATATATTACCTCAGATAAACCTCAGTCACGCCCTTACACACGGCAACCCAGAGAAATATAACCCTCCCTGCGAAACACCTCCTTTAATATTATCCCTTATTTATATATCCTATTTTACTCATACATCTCCCTTTATCCCCCCTTCTCTCCTTCCCTCCCCTTTATATTCTCCCTGACACCGCCTCAACACCTCCCATTGTATACTGAGCCCACCAAGTTCGTCCTGTCGTGGTGGCGCTTTGTATAGTCAATAACCTTGTAGTTGGTACTTGCAAAATGTCTAGATAGGATCAAAGTATCTTATCTTATCATTGTATACTCGGTTACGGATTGTCTGAGTGTCTTTTATTAGCACTAGGCGACAACTCGATACATCATCATTTTGTAGAGAAATTTATATACGTGTTAAATTTATGGTTTCTGGAATACATGTTATCAGGATTTGTCTCTTGATTTATGTGGAGTTTGTCTTCTTTTATGGGTGGGTGGGTGGGTGGGTGGGGGTGGGTGGGTGGGTGGGTGGGTGGGTGGGGTGGGTGGGTGGGTGGGTGGGTGGGTGGGTGGAGTTTGATGGTGGGTGGGTGGGTGGGTGGGTGGGTGGGTGGGGTTTGATGGTGGGTGGGTGGGTGGGGGTTTGATGGTGGTGTGGGTTTGATGGTGGTGGGTGGGTGGGTGGGTGGGTGGGTGGGTGGGTGGGTGGGTTTCTGTAACATTCGATGAGTTAGTGTTTCTTGCGACAGTCAGTCAGTCAGTCAGTCAGTCAGATCACGTTTTGAGTACTAAGATAGATGTGATAGAGGGATAGAGGGATAGATCATTCTCTGATTTAATTCCATTCTTTTACGTATATAAACAAAATATATTTCTACCACATACAAATTGCTCTTCTCCTGTATTTTTCTGTGTCTTCTTTATCACTGTTCATAATGTTACTGTTCATTTCTGTTCATAACATTTTGAGTACTGTGATACATCGATTCTCTA
>JACEEZ010005110.1:20000-47500 GCA_016584305.1 Chionoecetes opilio
GTTTCTTTTTTGCATGCGTGGTATATTAGTCATGTCTGTATTGATGTTTGTTTCTTTGCTTTGCTTCAGGTACAGTAAATGTGGATGAGACTCCTGCCGTGTCCTATAATGTGAATGACGTACTCAGTTTCTCACCCGCCGGCTGGGACGTTCGGGGTGGTCGCATATCTACTCCCCAGGTGGGTTGTGTGTGTGATGAAAGACATGGGAGGGGTGTGGTAAGGGTGTGAGGGGTGGGTGAGGGGGTGAAATCTGGTGTGAAGGGTGGGTGAGGGGGTAAAATGTGGTGTGAAGGGTGGGTGATAGGGTGAAATGGGGTGGTTGTGGCGCGTGAGTCATATCAAGTTGTTGCAAGATTTCCCTCCTCCTCCTCCTCCTCTTCCCCTATCCTCCCCGTTCTTCTTTTACCACAAACACGAAGAAACTATAGTGGTAGAAAGTAATCACACAGGCAGCCTCGTTTGTCCCTATAGGGGTGTTACTGGCTGTTCTTCCTTTGTATTCCTTTGTATTTCCTCCTCTTCCTCCTCCTCCTCTAACATTGTATCCTATGAATCTTCTCTTCCCTATCCTTTCCTATCCTTTCCTTCACTCCCCATCTTCCTCCTCCATTACTCTTCCTCTTCTAACTCATATTTTACTCACTCACTATCCATTCCGTCCCTCGCCCCCTTTCATTACCTTATCCTATATCTATCCTTTCTCAATTATCCCATTTTGCGTTTCCTATCCCGCTTTGTCATTTCTCATTTGATATATTGTTATTTCTCTCACTATTTTTGAGTTTCCAAATTTCTTCCTCAAACATGTTTTTTCCCTTTTATCATAAACTACATTTCTTTACATTTCTTTTACGCTGCACTTCTGGTTTTCTTCATCTTTATTCACTAATTATTCATTCAGGTATCATTATTATCATTATCATTATTATCATCAATGCTATTTATCACTATTTATAACAACAGTTTAGTCACTTACCATGTTGTTGAGTAGCAGATAAGCAGCCGTGAGAGATGATACACAATTCTTTAAACCACCCTGGGAATGCCTGTTGATCAGTATGGCAGTAACACAACCACCGATAAACAGTATCTCTATAGACCACTTTTCACCACTCACTTGGTCTTCTTTATCATCACATCACATCACCACCAGAATCATCAACACCTCACACAGGACAGTTTATAATCACCACAGTTCATGTAATTGCTTCACCTTGCGCTTACATCAGTCCCGTTAAAGTGCAAAGAAATTCGATTGTACTCAACACCACAATTTTCTGGTTACTTTTCCACCTCAATTATTCAGTTCAGTCGAAATCTGAATGTACTTTCCAACGCAATATTCCAATCACACTTTTTTCCCTTTAGTTATCCAGGTCAGTTTTGGTGCCTCGTCGGTATTCCTGATGATAAGACAAGGGTGAAAGGCGATAATCCAGTCTCCTTAAGCCTGTCCATTTACAGATAATAATAAAAAGTCGTAGGATCTCGCTCGCCTCACTTCCCTGCAATTAGCCGCAATTAGCAGGGCGGTGTACCTCTAGCGGCTGATAACGAGGCAACCCGCATTACGAAGAAGTGCGAAGACTCGATTTCTCTATAAATTTTGAGTCGCACGTCGGAATTCAGGTGCGATTTTAAGTTTCTTAGCAACACGTGTTTAGATCAAATCACTCGCACTATAGAGTCACTGGGATTAATGTTACAGATTCGTATAAAGTTCCTGTGTTGATGTCTCACTTGGCAAGGGTTAGCGAGCACTCGTGTTTGTGCGCAAGACACGTGATGCTTCGGAGGGGCTGCCAGGACGCCTTACCACTGCGGAGGCATGACCCGAACTGAACGTGGTGGGCCGGTGGCTGTGTGGTGGCGGGGCGCTGGTGGGACCCCTCTTCGACCCCCCTTCCTTTATACTCCCTCCCCTGCTCCTATTGTGTAGCTTCGGGGGGGGGGGGGAGAGAGAGAGAGAGAGAGAGAGAGAGAGAGAGAGAGAGAGAGAGGAGAGAGAGAGAGAGAGAGAGAGAGAGAGAGAGAGAGAGAGAGAGAGAGAGAGAGAGAGAGAGAAAACCCTCCTAAATTCGATTATACGTACACTTCATGGCGTCGAAACCTTCTATTACTTCTGAATATAATAATAATAATAGATCCTTAAGTATAAAGAAGCAAAACTGCTAGTGTTGTTTTGGCAGCGTCGGGAAGAGAGAGAGAGAGAGAGAGAGAGAGAGAGAGAGAGAGAGAGAGAGAGAGAGAGAGAGAGAGAGAGAGAGAGAGAGGAGAGAGGGGAGAGAGAGAGAGAGAGAGAGAGAGAGAGAGAGAGAGAGAGAGAGAGAGAAGAGAGAGAGAGGAAGAGAGAGAGAGAGAGGAGAGAGAGGAGAGAGAGAGGAGAGAGAGAGAGAGAAGAGAGAGAGAGAGAGAGAGAGAGAGAAGAAGAAGATGAGAGAGAGACGGAGAAGATCGAGAGAAGAGTAGAGAGGAGAGAAGAGAGAGAGAGAGCAAATTTTTTTTTTTAATATACGTACACATCATGGCGTCGAAACCATCTATAATTTCTGAGTTCATACATTAATAGATCTTCATACAAATAAAACATGACTGCCTGTGTTGTTTTGGCAGCGTCCTATGGCTCGCCTGAAGCACCGCACACGCTACTCACGCCCCTGCTGAAGGAGTGAAGCCGTACAAACCAACCTTGACTTATCACATCAAATCTAGAGCTGCCCTGAGCACATATAAGAGCAGTAAGTCTTCAGTCAACCGTGGAATGCTCTTAACACCTAAAAATCACTGGTAACTATTGACTCATTGTTACTTATGCATTTACTTAGATATTTGCTTAACCCCTTGAGGCCCAGAACGTCATTTCCATTGTAATTTGAGCACCATTAGATTACTTTTAATGAATATAAGCAATGTTTTTATAGATATAACCTGTTTAGTATCCTTGTCAACTACCTAATTTGGTATATTTAGTTAGTTTTCGTAATTTAATGGCTCGACAACATACAATTTTTTATAGCCAAGGAAAGATCTGGGCGTGAAGGGGTTAAAGGAATCATGATGTGAACGATTTACCTACCGTAGATAACACTAAAGTTGCCACCTGCAGTGATGTCGCCAGCCGCCATATATTACGAATTATAGCATCACTACTGATTTGTATGTGCCACTGAAGATGATACACATATCATGACTGTATAAACTACCTTGTTTCAGTGTTGTTTTATGCTTTGTACCTGCAAGTATATACGGTTTCAAATTTCACTACTCGTTTTTTTTCGGGCGACGATGACGGCGGGAGGACACTCAGAACATAAACACTAGCTGGCGATGTTAGTGTAGCTCTCTTACCAACGTCGCCACTAGGTTTTATTTTTGTAATTTGTTCATTTATAGCCATAATATAACACAGATGAAGACACAAAATGACAGACTCTCCAGATAGCCCCTTCTAACTTTCCTGAAATCATGAAAGTAGAAATGTAAGTATTAACGCCACCAGACGTCTGTAAAAAAAAAAAAAACGTTGTCCTGGCGACTTTAGTGTTATCTACGGTAGTCCAGTGAGATACATACATATTTTTATAACCATGGCTTTAGTAAGTTGATGGAGATTTTACTACTTTACACGAGTTCGGGACTGTTAAGCCGTATTATTTTCGGCCGTGATCTAGTTAGGCCGTCACAACTCTCGACCGTTTGGAGTTGAGGCCGTAAGAAGTTTAGGCCGTAAGACGTTTAGGCCCCAGGTGAGATGTTTAGATGATGAGATAAGATGATTTACTCCTTTAGACATGCATAGCTGTGAGGAAAATGCATCATCACCACAACCTCACCACCACACCACCACCACAATACCACCACTCCACCACAATACCACCACCACCACCACCACCACCACAATACCACCACCACCACACCACCACCACCACCACAATACCACCACCACCACACCACCACCACCACAATACCACCACCACCACAATACCACCATACCCTGCCCTCACCACAACCCTCACCACCACCACCACTACCACCACACCACCACTACCACCACCACCACCACAACCCTCCCTCACCACCACCACCACCACAACCCTCCCTCACCACCACAATACCACCACCACACTACCACCACCACTACCACACCACCACACCACCACCACCACCACCACCACCATCACCGTTACTGTTACCCTTTATTAATTCATACCCACTTTCAAGAACCTTTTTCACATTTCCCCCCGTCCACTTCCCTCATTAATCAGTGTTTATCAAGGCCATCTATCGGTGCCCCGCTCACCTACCTGGCTCAGAAGGAGGGGTTACCTTACCTGTACTCCATAGAGGTAAGTCCCTCCACAGGTATGGCTCGTGCGCGTATACCACCGAAAACCTCATCAATATTCCCATTTTTTACGTCTCGCTCTTGCTTTTTTTCCTTCAGGATTTGAATGTTTGTAATCACCATTCTTTTTCAAGGTTTTTTTTTACTGTACCTTTTTTTTCACTGCTTTCGTCTCCTTTTATTAGTTTACAAAGTTATTTAATTATCACTAGTATTTTTAGCTACAGTTTGTCATATACTACGGTTTATGGAACTGTCGCCGATGGGAATTCTCGCCGAAACACCAACTTAGAACTCTCGCCGACGTGGAAATGTTAACCTAACCTGGACATTGGCACCTAACTTAACCTAACTGATCAAGCTAACGATAGTATTTCATCCCTGAATGCATAGTGTGTCGCGTCGCCTCCTTCTTATCATCACCAACGCCACCACTAACACCACCTCCATCACCACTGCCACACCCACGGCCCCATACACTGAGTACAGGACTTTGGCTGTAAATGTGGTTGTAGGTGTACAATCCTGTGTAGTGGCTGCAGTAGTAGTGGCTGCAGTAGTAGTGGCTGCAGTGGTGGAAGTAGTAGTTGTTTTGTTTCCTCCTGATGATGTGTTGCCTCTGTGCTTGTCTGTTTTAGGAGTAATAGTTGCACGCCAATCGTCTGTGTCTGACTGGCAGTTGCCTTGGATGTTTGAGGCCTTCTGCTCTGCCACATATTTGACTCTGCAGTCGGAGGAGGGTGTTGGGGGCCTCATTCTCCACCTAGATCTGCCGTGACCCACCACAATCAAGTTCCAAATGTTGTCATAGTCCACTGGCAAGTAACAGCCTAGCAAACATTCTCCGATTTCCACCTTGTAGTGATGGTTGTATTTGCCGCCTGGCTGACGTGACTGTCCTTGGTTTCTCACCTCTACCGTCGCTTTTAACTCATACCACGTGTATTTAGCCTCGTAGCATCTCTTATGAAGGTTAAACCGAACTTCGTATTTCTCTTTTTCGTTTATAGTCTCGAGGGTGACGCCTTCTAAACCTTCAAAAGGGACCACGTACACACTTGTATGTGTATTTCTTGCTTCAACAGCGTTTTCCTCTTTAATAATTTTACTTTCACCACTGGACAAGAATCTATCTTTACTATAACAACCCCATTTCAAGGACTGACAGGTCACGTGCCCGGGGCCCTGGTAGAGCACCACCGCCGCCGCCAGGACAAGGGGCGCCAGCAGGGAGGGCGCCATGGCTACACACTTTATGATAGCCAGCTACCTAGCATCCTGCATATATCTTGACAACACACACACACACACACACACACACACACACACACATCCTTTGTGACTTCTTCTCCACTATATGACTTTGACGTGTTTCTTACACCTTAATTAACCCCTTGAGACCCAGAGCGTAATTTCCATTGTAATTTGGGTACCATTAGACGATTTTTAGTGAATATATGCAATGTTTTATAGATATGACCTGATTAGTATCCTTGCAGACTAACTAGTAAATTTGTAAATCTAGTAAAATTTATAGTCTATAATCTATAATATAAATCTATAATCTAGTAAATCTAATTTGGTATATTCAGTTACTTTTCGTAGTTTTATGGCTCGACCACAGACAATTTTTTATAGCAAAGGAAAAATCTGGGCGTGAAGGGGTTAACATGGTGCCGCGTTTTCAGCTCTCTATTTTACAGAAAAAACGAATAGCTTGTTAGTATTCCCTTGCATTGCTGTCGTGACACGGCCCGGTCAGTCCCATGGGCAATCCGCCCCGGGTTCCCACCACAGAGTTATACACGAGTGTATAATGAGCGCATAACTCTGTGGGCTTGACGCAGTGCTGGGAGAAAAGAACACAAAGGAGACAATGAAGTAGGATGTTAGTATAAGGACCGGAAACAGGACAATGTTTTAGCATCCCAGGTGAAATAGCCAAGGGAACAGTTGACCTACCTAAGCCACCATTTTCAGATAGATAATTATCGTACAACCTTAGGTAAACTAATATAGTCAGTAAATGACTTTATACTTCATTAAATTCAGCATTCCACATACAAATATTTCCTCTTCACCAAAATATATAATATATCCAATCAGGGGCGTATTTAGGATCTTGAAACATTGGGGGCTCAGTCCAGCCAAGGGATCTTCACATTTTTACAGGATAATTTTATTTATGAGTAATTGAGTATAATGAATATAAGATGTGAGACACTGCTCTACCAACTGGCTCCGGTAACTTGCTTAGGATAACTTTCGAAACATGAAATTAAAAAGAAATGAAGACAATCTCAGTTGGGGTTCAACTTCGTTATTATTTTTATTTTCATCAGTAGGAGTAAAACCCTCAGAAAAAGAGCTTTGGCGTGATGAAGCAGTCCTATAGATTGTATATTCCAAGGCTTTTCTTCACTACTAAATCTGACCAACCTGGGTCTTGCCAATTACTTCTTTTTTTTACTCACAAAGGACTGGGCGAAGGGGACACAAATGCCTTCGAAATAATGCACTTCTGTTAACTCTTGTCTTCTTGACCATTGATATTCTTTTCTTCACCTTCCCAAAGGTCTTTTGGTGTCTCCTCTGCATGCACTCTTCATCTCCTCTGTTCCTCCTCCTGTTCTCTCCACACTCTCTCATGCCTGCTCATAAAAGGATGGCCATCAGCATACCTAAGAAAAATTAACCAAAATATCTTGTTTTTTACTAAAATTTGATGTTGGCCCAGTGAGAGCTTATCTTATTGGTGAGAAAAAAAATATATAATAAATAAAAAAATTAAAAAAAGTATTTGAGATCCGGGGCTATTCATAAAACATTGGGGGTACGGCCTATAGCCCCAATGCCCCAGGCCTAACTACGCCCCTGGCACACACATAACAAGATACCTCACTCAGGGGCCTACTCAGAACATTGAAAAAGGGGAGGGGGGGGGGGGGGCAAAACAAAATATATAAAACCAAAAAATTTAAAAGAAAAAGGAAATTATAAAAATCTTAAAAAGACATAAAAGAAACATCAATAATGGCCATCGAGAAAAGGTTGAGGAGCCCTGGTCAGCTACCTCACTGACCTCTGACTACCTCACTACCTCTGGTCCAGCTCCCTCACTGAACTCTGACTAAACCCTCCAATACTCTTTTCTCCAGCTACCTCACGACCTCTGAACCCTCACTACCTCGGGTTTCTAGCCACCTCACTGACCTTTCTACCTCATACCTCTGGTCTAGCTACCTCACTGACCTCTGACTACCTCACTACCTCTGGTCTAGCCACCTCACTGACCTCTGACTACCTCACTACCTCTGGTCTAGCTTACCTCACTGACCTTGACTCTCACTACCTCTGGTCCAGCTACCTCACTGACCTTGACTACCTCACTACCTCGGGTCTAGCCAACTCACTGACCCTGACTAACTCACTACCTCTGGTCTAGCTACTCACTGACATCTGTACTAACCTCACTACCTCTGGCCCTAGCTACCTCACTGACCTCTGACTACCTCACTACCTCTGGTCAGCTACCTCACTGACCTCTGACTCCCTCACTACCTCTGGTCAAAAGGCCACCTCACTGACCTCTGACTACCTCACTAATCTGGTCTAGCTACCTCACTTGACCTCTGATACGGTCACTACCCTCTGTCTAGCTACCTCACTGACCTCTGACTACCTCGCTACCTCTGGTCTAGCAAACCTCACTGACCTCTGACTACCTCACTACCTCTGGTCTAGCTACCTCACTGACCTCTGACTACCTCACTACCTCTGGTCCAGCTACCTCACTGACCTCTGACTACCTCACTACTTCTGGTCTAGGCCACCTCACTGACCTCTGACTACCTCACTACCTCTGGTCCAGCTACCTCACTGACCTCTGACTACCTCACTACCTCTGGTCCAGCTACCTCACTGACCTCTGACTACCTCACTACCTCTGGTCCAGCTACCTCACTGACCTCTGACTACCTCACTACCTCTGGTCCAGCTACCTCACTGACCTCTGACTACCTCACTACCTCTGGTCTAGCTACCTCACTGACCTCTGACTACCTCACTACCTCTGGTCTAGCCACCTCACTGACCTCTGACTACCTCGCTACCTCTGGTCTAGCTACCTCACTGACCTCTGACTACCTCGCTACCTCTGGTCTAGCTACCTCACTGACCTCTGACTACCTCACTACCTCTGGTCTAGCTACCTCACTGACCTCTGACTACCTCACTACCTCTGGTCTAGCTACCTCACTGACCTCTGACTACCTCACTACCTCTGGTCTAGCCACCTCACTGACCTCTGACTACCTCACTACCTCTGGTCTAGCCACCTCACTGACCTCTGACTACCTCACTACCTCTGGTCTAGCTACCTCACTGACCTCTGACTACCTCACTACCTCTGGTCTAGCTACCTCACTGACCTCTGACTACCTCACTACCTCTGGTCTAGCCACCTCACTGACCTCTGACTACCTCACTACCTCTGGTCTAGCCACCTCACTGACCTCTGACTACCTCACTACCTCTGGTCTAGCCACCTCACTGACTTCTGACTACCTCACTACCTCTGGTCTAGCTACCTCACTGACCTCTGACGACCTCACTACCTCTGGTCTAGCTACCTCACTGAGAAATAAACTATAAAGGTTGATTTAATTCCATCAATCAATTTTGGAGCATAAAGTTTCATTATTATTTACCTAGAATTAATAATATCACGTTAATTCGAATTTTTTTCAAATAAATTATATCCTAAAGGAACGCCCCGTGTTGCATGATGGGAATTATCGCGGCGGTGCAGGCGGCAGGACGCGCACAGGTGAGTGTCTACAAAGTGGCTGATAACTATTGCTGTAGCCATGTAGGATAGGCCTAGTGAGGGTAGAGAGTGAGCCTATGACCCGGTGGGCGTGATGTTATAGGCGGGGGCGTGGAATGTGAAGGCGTGAGGCGTTAAAACAGGAATTTAATGATGTGCCTAAATCGGTGACGAGGGCAGCGTAGGTCGCCCGATAATTCAACACTACCACTCACTACATGTCTTCAGTGGCACATCAAAGTCTGTAGTGATGCTGAAATTCGTAATATATTGTGCCTGGCGACATTAGTGCAGTGGCGAGTGACTGGCGACTTTAGTGTTATCTACGGTAGGGCAGGTCATGTTTATAAGTAACAGGAACTACCACGTGTAGAAGTGTCACGGCCTCTCTTAGCCAGTCTAATAACACTGTACACTCTTTAGACTGGTTGTAGCTTCCTTATTTTCTTAGAGTCGTTGTTCTACCTGACTTAAAAGAAAACGAGTCTTGGTAAAGGGTAAACTAATATAATAGGTATTTTTTTGTACCCCTTTTTTGTGATGGTGAATGTGTCTACTGTTTAGAATCCTGCATTAATTAAGTGTGTCTTTGTTTCAGAGTGTAGCCGCCGAAGCAGAGTGAGCTGTGAGCTGTTGTGTTAGCGCGGGCACGTCGTCTTCACAGGGCGGCGCACCACTGGCCCTCACTCCTCCGGGCCAGGGGTGCGCCGCCCCCGGGCCACTTGCGGGAGTCTAGTGGCTCCGGCAGAGGGGTGTTGGGGGGACTGTCGGACGGAAGGTTATTCTCCTCAAGAATGCCCGAAACCCCACTTTCCTCACCGCCGCCACTCTGCTCGGGGACACTGCACTCCTGCCATACAAATATTTTTTTACAGCAAGCTGACGTGCTTGAGGCAATCCGTAGCTCGCACTGAAGCGCCTGCCTCGCCGTCTCTTCAGTGTGGTGAGTATTGTCCTCCACGTGGGAAGTGTAGGCATGTATTCTGCAAAGGTTGTCACACATCTCTGTTTCTCTAAGGCCAGCAGTGCTTGAATATCATGTCTTCACTGTAAATTTGCAGGGCTCAAAGTTACATTTAGTCCTTTCAGAGATGGAGATAGGGTTTTATAAAAAAAAAAATTGAAGTTATATCCATGTTTTAAAAGGGAGCGTGGTGCCAGGGCGTGAAGCTTGTGTGGAGGGGTCAATGGGGCACCCTGAATATCAAACTTTGGCTGTGGAGTTTCAGAAATGTTAAATGATGGGGAACTCATGCATTTGCCGGAATAGTTGTGCCCGGCCACTTATTTCTTATGCATATTAACCCCTTGAGACCCATAACGTAATTTCCATTATAGTTTGGCTATACCTTTAGACGAATATTAATGAATATAAACAATATTTTATAGATATAACCTGTTTATTATCCTTGTCGACTAAATAATTTGGTAATTTCAGTTACTTTTCGTAATTTTATGGCTCGACAACAGAAATGTTTTTATAGCCAAGGAAAGATCTGGGTGTGAAGGGGTTTATTGACGAACAGAGTCAAATATGAAAAAAAAAAAAGGCCTTTGTTTACGTTCAGGGAGAGGATCAACAAGTGAGAGCCTTGGCGGCCTAGCAAAGAATGACACAACTGTCTTATGGATTGCATTATTATCCGTAATAACAGCTATTAATTTTCACCCTATCTCTCTAAAAGTCTAAACCAAAGATGACCTGTTTTATAATGTCAAAGTTTCAGCATCAATACACTTTATAGGCGTCACATGCACAGCATGCTTGAGTTTTGTGCAGACACTGGCTACTCAGCTTGAAAGCAGAAGCTCTTGTTGTAGCCTTTAAACTGTTGCATGCCAAGCCAGCAACATTCCCACCTTTATAATCAAACAATGGCTTAATTAAACTGTTTGCAATGCCAAGCCCCAAGCCCAAAATTCCCACCTTTATAATCAAACAATGGCTTAATTAAACTGCTGCATGCCAAGCCAGCAACATTCCCACCTTTATAATCAAACGATGGCTTAATTAACCCCTTCACGCCCAGATCTTTCCTTTACTCTAAAAAATTGTATGATGGCGAGCCATAAAATTTAGAAAAGTCACTTAATATCCCAAATTAGTTAGTGGACAAGGATACTAAACAGGTCATATCTATAAAATATTGCTTATATTCACTAAAAATTATCTAATGGCACCCAAATTACAATGGAAATTACGTTCTGGGTCTCAAGGAGTAAACTGTTGCATGCCAAGCCAGCAACATTCCCACCTTTATAATCAAATAGTGGCTTAATGAAGGGAATCTCATCAACCACTAAAGTCAACCTCGTGTCTTTGTGGGATAACCTGAATTTTTATGTCTATACATCAGACAATTACTGTCCTGCTGTTCAACTACAGGATTTATTCACGTTGATAAAAGTTAGTCTTCTTATGGTAGAAAAGCTGGGTTAGGTAAGATTTTGACCCTCTCTTGACAGTGTGTATCCTCTTGAGGAGCCTTTATACAGCAGTGAGGAACATATCATCTCTGCTGAATAATCTAAACTAAATAATCTATAATAAAATATAATCATTAATAATCTCAAATAAAAAAAAATAAAAAAAAAAAAAAAAAATCCTTGTTATCAAGTGTAGATGCTCACACACAAACTGAAGGGTGTGCAAAGCCTGTGCATATGCTCAAAATATTTGTCTTTTAGTAGTATTAAATGGGCAATGACCAAGTGCCACACAGCCATCACCTCACTGGGAGGTTTGGTTGTTTGCTGTTCAATCTCAAGCTTTCATATGTAGTCAAACAGATGTTCTAAATCATTGGTGTCACTCCCATGTTAGGAATCTCGTTGTGATCTGTAACACATGTATTTTTAAGCAAGTCCTTCATCCATTCCAAGACATTCCTATCCATTTCTCCTTCATACTCAAATTACCACAACCACCTCGTGTAGGAAACTTTGTCAAACACTTTCTACAAAACCAATCAAGCTCCGTCCAGCCATCCCTCTCTCCCTTGTATGTCCCCCGTGAGGCATGCTATTAAGGAGAGGCCTGGCAGAGACACAGGCAAGACACAGCAACTCCCACCTGTGAATCTGAATGGTCTGTCTAACATGAACTCCAGATACTAATTCCATCTGTGTCTTAACTATTGTCACACATAACTACCCTACCACACTGGTTAGAGACACTGATCTGTAATTGAGTGGCTCCTTGCCCCCCCCCACCTTGTATGTATTGGGCAAGGTAATTAAGTGTGACAATCATTTCAATTTTCAGGTAAGTTTTGCAAGCCGTCGCGGGACTGCCAGACATCGCAGGAGCTCCAGCAACGTACAAGAATGCAACATGTAAAGTACCCATAGCAGTGTTTTCCTTAGGTTAGGGTGTTAGGGTGTTAGGATGTCCGCCCCCTTACCACTCAGGAACCCAGGAACTAATGCCCTTGGCTGAAGTCTTTTGCAGCTCCTCCTTCTTCCAGTACTACCTCCTGACAAGAAATGTTTGGCTCCAGTCATGACTTCACTGCACATATCTCCTGCCAGCAAAGATACAGTGTGAGTAAGATCAGTGTTTATAACAGGGGCGTATTTAGGATCTTTAAACATTGGGGGATTAGCCCACCCTCGACCCGCCCGGCGAGATTATGAACCTAACCGAACCTTAACCTAACCTCCTAACTAAAGGGTTGGGGGGCCTCTGAAAAGGGATTGTGTGTCTGTAGTGTATGCGTATTAACCAACTTTATTATTTCTACAATATGTTATAGCTAAGTTTTGAAGGTTACGCGGAAGCGGATTAATAATGTACAATAAATATACTGAGCAATAAATAATATAGAAAACGTAAGTGGTAACGACGGTAGCGACCGCGCAGTTCTCGTCCATAATAACCTTATTTTACCCGAGTATTGGAAAAGTATAGCAATACACATAACAGACAGCGGCTTCTCATCAGTTATAACACCGTATCTCTTCATCTATCTGTTATATGCCGATGGGTAACGCGTGAGTGGAGGAATTCCTTCCCTTCTTTGATTCCTTATTTCTTTCGAATTCCTCGTCAGTTCCTCTTCTGACTCTTCATCCCTCCAATTTCTTCCTTACTCCTTATTCCTCCTTTCCTTCTCTCATATCTCCTTCCTTCCCTCTCTCCCACCTTCCATTATCACCTCATCATCACCAAAAGGAGATGAGATTCCCCCTCTTTTTGCACGGGCGACTGTTAGAGTTACCCTGCTGCCGCTAGGATCGCTGCCGTCCATGAATTCAAAATGGCGCGCCATGTTAAATCAGCCGAGTGACACCTCTCGGAGAGGCTCTCTGCTCATACACACAGACCCACACACACGCCTCACCGCTCTCACAACACCACACAACCACCAACATGCCTCCACCCACCACCACCACTACCCCCACCACCAAATACATGCATAACAATACAGTGTATGCTGTGGTAGAGCATGCTGTAGGTACAGTATATGCTGTGGTACAGTATATGCTGTGGTACAGTATATGCTGTGGTAAGATTGCTGTGTACAGTGTATGCTGTGGTAGAGCATGCTGTGGTACAGTATATGCTGTGGTAGAGCATGCTGTGGTACAGTATATGCTGTGGTACAGTATATGCTGTGGTACAGTATATGCTGTGGTAGAGCATGCTGTAGTACAGTATATGCTGTGGTACAGTATATGCTGTGGTACAGTATATGCTGTGGTACAGTATATGCTGTGGTACAGTATATGCTGTGGTAGAGCATGCTGTAGTACAGTATATGCTGTGGTACAGTATATGCTGTGGTACAGTATATGCTGTGGTACAGTATATGCTGTGGTACAGTATATGCTGTGGTAGAGCATGCTGTGGTACAGTATATGCTGTGGTACAGTATATGCTGTGGTAGAGCATGCTGTGGTACAGTATATGCTGTGGTAGAGCATGCTGTAGAAAATTTTATGCTATGGTACAGTATAATATGCTGTGGTAGAGCATGCTGTGGTCGGCGACAGTTCCCCAGGTCTGCGGTTGTCTTCCCCTACAGCCAGGCGCGTAGCCGCGCAGCTTGCGACAAAGAAAACTTGCCCTGGAGTGGGGACTGAAGCACACCAGCGGCACGTAGGGGATAGCAGGCTTGATAGTCACGATCTCACGTCAATACTTATTTTTAATATTATTTGTTCTGGAACTACTTGTCCATTGCTTCTTGTGTACTATTGTAACTCAGCCAGCGATCTTTTGTGGGTCTAAACGCTCTGTATAATAGTGATGACGCAGAGTGAGTACTCGGAATATTGTACTTATTTTCGTTTTTTATATATTATAACAAAACATGATTAAAAGATATGAGTTTCAAATAGTAAATTTGTGAAATGTTCCCATAAAATCTTCATTCACAATTTATTTTTATACAATGATAAAGAAATATTAGCATAGCATTTTATATCTTGTCTCAAGTAGTTAGTAATATTGATATAGGTGGTCAATATTTTCAAATTTCTTTAGCTTTGCGCAGTGGCAGTATCGTAACCAATGAGGTTTAACCGAGGTGCGATTATTGCTAGTTGAAAACTTTTCCCAATACCCCGCCAAGACGACTTGCAATATAGTCGGCTAAGGCAATTTTTGTTAGCCCAGCCTTGGGCTAAAATTATCTATGATCCAATCAATATTCACCCGTTAAAGAAATACATATCATGCTGGCTTAGCTGGCAAAACGAGAGCAAGGACAGCACATCTAATAAGACAACCTCTCAAGCACATGATGTGTTTTATTATAGATGAAGAGTTAAGGGGTGTTGTTCAGCTCGATGGGTGAAAGTGACATCAGGTTTCTTTCAATTTCACGGGTGAACTTATGTATACTTACCATTTCCAATAGAGTATAATTCCACCAGAAATTATTTCATTTCAATGTTTATATCCAGTGTAGTGAATATAATTAGTTTAAAAAAGGGAATTTTTCAAAAAAAACATGACATTGAACCATAGCTTACCATATCATTCAGTTAGGTGCGAAATGATAGATTTGAACCTTGGTAACAACTTGGTTAAGATAATTTTCTTCCATCTCCTCTTGTTTTTATTATGATTTTTTCTTTTCAAACACTGAAAAAATCATGTAAAATTGTGGAAGAAAAATCATCATCACTCACAGCTATCTTTAATATTCTCTAACGAAAATAAAGTGCAAAGTTTTATCTTAAAAAAAAAAAAAAAAAAAAAAGATACTAAAATCGGTCAAATATAAATGGAGATATGGCTAATGAAAGCAGAAAAACCGTGACTTTACAGGAGAGGACATTTAAACTTTACGCGCAACCATTTTTAAAAGTCCCCGGCCTCAGTCAACCCCAGCGTCCTTGGCTTGTTTACACTTTCTGTTGCACCCATCCTGCTCCCGTATTCTGTCTTTTCGTTCGAGAGCTAACTGTTGTAGACGTGTGCGCGTTTCTCTAAGTAGAGATAGAACAAATCCTTCCTGGTACCCAATGTTATAATCAATGACTTTATCAATCAATCATTTCCTCCACCAGCCTTCTCCTCTTCCATTTGCCGGCATTCTCTGCACTCTTTCTCATCTTTTTTTTTACCCCAACCATGGTGACAGCAGGACTAAGCCTTGCTACGAGCAAGAATAAGCGTTATTTGTTACTAGCCGCAAAGCCGCCCACCGGGCGGACTTTTTGGCTAGGTCTTGCGGAGGGCTATTATAACACAGACTCTCCAGATAGCCCCTTCTAACTTTCCTGAAATCATGGATGTAGAAATGTATGTATTAACGCCTTACCCATCACCCCCCACCCATTCACTCACCCATTACCCATCACCCCCCACCCATTCACTCACCCATTACCCATCACCACACACCCATTCACTCACCCATTACCCATCACCTCCCACCTATTCCCTCACCCATCACCCCCCACCCATTCACTCACCCATCACCCCACACCCATTACCCATCACCCCACCCATTCACTCACCCATTAGTCCAGTCAAAATACGAAAAAAAAACCCTTTACCCTGAACAAATTCCAAGAAAGCGTTTTATTGTTTTTTTTGGTAGTATTACATGTAGGGAAAAACATACTAAAAGTTTACCAAAATATGGTTACCACAAAGGGTCCAAATGTGACGTCAAAGAATATGGCCGCCAAAGCTATAAAATGTTAAGGGGATCGTTTCCCCTATCGGGCATTTTTTTTTGTTATTGAACCTACAAACGTGAAAGTTGGTATTTATACGTAAAATTTAATTCTAAGAACTTTTTGTTCCTGAAAACAAATTGATTTTCCTCATAGAAAACTAATTACGGATAGAAAACGTGATTTTAGGGGGGGGGTTTCCAAACCCTACTCCTCCTTGAGTTTTTGACGTAGGGCGATGATATGGGTATCATTGGATGCGGAAAGACTTGGGCTACACATTTAAGTAAGCACTTTTTTTATTTTCCTCCTCTGAAATAAAAAAAAAAATCAGTAAAAAGTTCAAAATGTTAGGTTAAAATCTAATTTCGAAAATCGAAAGTCTAAAATCGAACAAGTAACAAAGTGAACATTGTGGAAGGAACGAAATTTGTCGGGAAAAAGGAGGATTTCCTTTCTAATGTGGAGAACAAACAGTCTCTTATCAATCTGATTTCACAACGCATGAAGGACAGAGGTTGCAACGTAATACAATCAGAGGGGGATGCAGATGTGGAGATTGTTAAGGCAGCAGTGTCAATGTCATCCAACAAAAGGACTAGTCTCATTGGCGAAGATACAGATCTATTGGTGTTGTTACTTCATCACGCGTCAACCAGCGATGGCAACAAGCTTTATTTCTACTCGGATAAAGGGAGTCCTGCAACAGTATACGACATTAAGGTTATGAAGAAGTTGCTTGGAAACGATGTCTGCAGCAGTCTTCTGTTCCTGCATGCATTCACGGGATGCGATACCACTTCCGCGGTTTTTGGAATCGGAAAAAAACTCGCTCTACACAAGGTTTTGAAGGGAGACTGTCTTCAATAGCTGTGCTAAGATGTTTACCACACCTAAGAAAAACATAGCTGAGATTGAAGACGCTGGGTGTAAAGCGATGGTGGCATTGTTCGGGGGCAAACCTGGAGACAATCTGTCTGCAATGAGGTATTCTAGTCTCTGCCGAAAAGTTGGTTCAGCCAAAAGCTTTATTACACCTGAACGACTGCCACCGACCTCCTCTGCAACGAAGTATCATGCCCTTCGGAGTTACCTCCAAGTGATGCTTTGGATGGACAATGGTGAGGCCATGGACACTACTGAATGGGGATGGGAATTGCAGAACAACAGTCTAGTTCCAGTGATGATGGATACTTCACCTGCGCCAGAAAAACTTCTGAAAATAATTCACTGCAATTGTTCTCGTGGTTGTAGTACACTTCGGTGCACTTGCAAAACACACGGACTTATCTGTTCACGGGTATGCGGACCATGTCAAGAAGGGCATTGTGACAATATGAGTGAGGAAGCAGTGTCTGATGATGAAAATAGAGACTATTAAACTGACACGGTTATTCAGTGATGAAGTAGGTCTTAAAATGCACTGTGTATTCTATAATTTTTAGAAATGTACATGTATGTCATGACGTCATTGATGACGTCATGACCTCGCCTGTCCGTGTAGTTAGTATAAAACTTTGTATAAAAATTTATACATAGTATAAAAAATGTAAACTCTTCTGTAACCTACAGCTACAGCTTTGAAATAAGGAAATAGTGGTTATTTTTAGTGCGATGGCTGTCATCGTCTTATGACGTCATAGTTAGGACCTTTGTGGTGATCAATTTTTGGTAAACTTTTAGTATGTTGTTCCCCACATATAATGTATAGGTGTAGAGTCCCTCAAATAGTCCCTCAAAGTAAAAAAAATGAAAAAAAATGAATTTATTTTTATTTTTTTATTTTTGTATTTTTGAGGGGCTATAATTTTTGATCTAATTAGAAAATCAAAAAAAATCGCCCTTGACGTCCTAGCGGCTTTATTCCTCTTTCGAATGACACCTCTACCGACTCTCTCCGACTGATATTGACGGAGGAGTAGTCTTTGGGGGGACCCCCCTAAAATCACGTTTTCTTTCGCTAACTCGTTTTCTATGCGTCAAATCAAAATTTTCCCAAAAGACGACCCCTATTTTTTTTACTTGTTTTATATATGTACCAAGTTTCAAAGATGTAGGTTTAATAATAAAGAAAAAAAAAATTGGGGAGTCGATCCCCTTAACTTTTTATAGCTTTGGGGGCCATATTCTTTGACGTCACATTTGGACCCTTTGTGGTAACCATATTTTGGTAAACTTTTAGTATGTTTTTCCCTACATGTAATACTACCAAAAAAAACAATAAAACGCTTTCTTGGAATTTGTTCAGGGTCAAACCGTATTTTGACTGGACTACATTACCCATCACCCTACATCAAGGTTTCCTCAACTCTCGCAACCCACATTTTTTTTTCACAATTCTCGCTAATAGGCTGCTAAAAAAAAAGAAAAAAAAGTGATCGGATCATCTCATAAGTGGGCTTAAAAGTTGCCCCTGGTCGAGCTGGTTCCAAAACTGTGCCATATGATGGGATTGGGGCACGGGGGGCGGCACCTATCGCGGACACACACACACACACACACTTTCGCTTATATTATTATAGATAGAAGATTACGAGGGTAGCGTGTCAGGGAGGGAGGGACCAGGAAACGACGTTTGTTTGTTTGTTTGTTTGTTTGTTTAGAGGATAATTCCTCAGCCGTAGTGATCTACCGCTGCAAAGGCGTTTTCTGCGGGGGATTTTTGGTTGCAATCGGAAAATTTTCGGTTGCAAACGGTCACAACAACAACAACAAATGATTGCGGGTCGGGCCAATCATCTTCCCTGGATGGTTGAACAGGGATCGAAATTTGAGCAACCGAAAATTTTTCTGTTGCAATCAGGATCCCCGCAGAAAACGCCTTTAGTGTTGGCCGAAGCCACCACCCCGGGAGGGGGGTCACAAACCCCCAGCACACTCTTGATTTGAAAGCATATTCTTGATGTGAAAGCATATTGTTATGCATGTAGTGGTGATGGTGGAGGTAGTGGTGGTGGGTGAGGTGGTGGTGGTGGTGGTGGAGGCATTTTGGTGGTTGTGTGGAGTGTGTGTGTGTCTGTATGTATGAACTGAGAGTTGAAGCCGCGCGTGAGTGAGGTGAGGTGCTGGTGGGGCAACCTTGCGCGCGGGTGGGTGGGTAGCTACCCGGGTGTGGAGCGGGGAGTGGTGCCGGGAGGACGTTTTGTGTGGGCATTTATATACAAGCAGTGAATAGTGCATGGTGGGAGGGAGCAACAGGGTGGTGCGTGGCGTGGGTGCACCTCTATAGGGGCGCCGCGGCCTCCTGGAAGACTGACGCAGGTGCAGGAAGTACGGCGGGCGTGAAGCCTTGGGGGCGTGGGGTGAGGGAAGGCCTTGGTGCTCTACGCGACGCCATAACTCACTAATCGCCACTAATAAGTCACTCGTCGTCGTTGGTTGGGTCTGCAACGCGGCACTCCGGAGTGGCCGTATCATTGAGCGACAGCCGGGATCGAGGCGTTCATCCCGTATACCTAACCTCTATGCCAAGCGAACAGGGTTTACAGCGTGACAGAAGACTAGTTCATATTGCCTCCGGGCGGCTGCTATACCTGTATTATACTTAGAGGCGTACAGTACATACACCGCGCTGTGATGAGTCTCTTATACTAAGCATCGAAAGCGGTGGCCGCAATTTTTTTTTTTTTTTTTCCTCCTGTAATATGTCCTATATATATAGTGAGTGCATTGTAATGTTGTTTATAAGTTCAGTGAAAGTCATCTATGATGACGTTGTTTGGGTCCTTGGGGGGGTGGAGGCATCTCCTTGTCACCTGGAGGACGGTGTTGAGGCGGCGGTCGAGGGCGTACAGGTGGGGCGGCCACAGCACGGGGCGCAGCGGGTCCCGGGCCATGGAGGCCACCATGGCCGCGCTCAGGCGTTCCGGCCCCGTGTGGAACCTGGGAACAGACCAAACCACTCACTGTTATAGAATACATCATGACGCCGGAATACATTGAGGCCTGACCCTCATCAGTGATCATTCAGGACTGCTAAGTGCCAATGTTCAATACAGTTACTGGTCTGACGAGCTGTGTTAACGGCAGTGGAGGCAGGAGACAGTGATGTACCCATAGTATCCACTGATAGGAATCCAGGAGTGGCTGTGGTGGATTATTACAGTATATACAGTGTATGGGTCGGCGCACCTGAGCAGGGTGGCCAGCGTGGAGTGTCGCATCACGCAGCACTGGTACAGCGGCGCCAGGATGGACGCCTCGTCCAGGAAGGCCTGGCCAAAGCCGCGCCCGTGGTCCAGGTGCAGCGGCGCCGAGTTGTTGCCGAACATCTGACGGGAATAAAACCATGGCTACAAAGGCGAACAAATCAGTGGCTTGTCCATGGAAAGTGAGGCAACTCGTCAATGACAGCATATTTACTTACGTCTTGGTTCTTATACTGTTAGTTTGAAACCTTAGAGAACTTGCTTGAAGGAGGAACGTGTGTGTGTGTTTGAGAATGCGGGACAGTTAGTGGTTTACCTCGATGGTTTCGTAATGGTGTCTGTCCATGTTGCCCATCAGGAAGTCCAGCACGGCCATGTCCATCACGTCCAGCAGGCGGCGGCCCTCGTTGTACGGGGGCGTCTCCTTCACACTGGCGCAGTACTCGTCGTCTGCCCGGGCAACACCAGGGATCATGAAACAAAGGATCATAAGTAGTTCGATTTCCTACAACACCGCCTTATGAAATCAACCAAGGCCAAGGAAAAGATATTCTATTCCCTTAACCTTGAAATCAACTATTACGATGTTTACGTCATTGGTCAAAACGTTTTTAAGAAGGCCTTATGAACTTTTTATTTCAATTTAGAAGCGGAAATTTTTGAAAAATGTTACAATCTGAAGCAAAACCCAGTTTATTTAATAGCTAACCGAGTCAAAAAGAACATGGGGACTCAGAAAATAAGGAATTTACAAGGGGGCCTGAGACCCACACGGGTATTTCCCCTTTTTACTTAGCTCTACCTACATCCCCCTTCTTCCCCCCCCATAATTTAAATCCAGACCCAAACCCCAAGATGTTTGAACCTGACGACTATCCATTCCAAATAATTCACCCCCCCTATTTGTGAACCATTTCGATTCCGGATCGCTCCTTCCTCCCACTCAGCCTTGCGTCGCGCGTAGCTGCCCCGCCAGGGGGAGGGGCAGCGGACCCCGGGGCACCCGCGGCGTCCCCCGGGGGGAACCCGCGAAGGACCCCCTCCAGCTGTCGGGCTGGCCGCAGATGGCGGGGGGGTGTCGCAGTAATATCTGGGAGGGAGTGCCAGGATGACAATGTTATTAATTATAGTATATTTTTTAAAATGAGGAAAAAATTTCCTTTCCCATTTTAAAAAATTCTTAAGGCTCAGTTAAAATGATGCCAAGTTTACCTGAAATTTTTAACTAAAAAATAAAACTGAAATTTAGAGGAGGCATGTTTTCCCCCCTTTCCCTGCATCAAATATCAGTCAGTGGGGCAGCAAGGGGTCAGGATTTTTCACCTCTTTAAAAAAATAGAGATGTGGAGAGGGGAGGAGTGATAGTGGCTTGGCTTTTCTACAGCAATAATACTAATAACCCACCTATATTGCCAGGCAAGTCAGCTCACTCCTATAGGGGCGCTTATTTGGGGCATTTGCCGGGGAAGAAAGGGGTTCTTCTCCGGCGAGAAAAAAAGGGTTTTAAAGCAGAGGGCCCTTTGGCCAGCGGGAAAAGGTCTTGGTGATGTTGACGGGGCACCCACGGTGGGAACGGCGCGCGGAACCCCAAAGCAGCCTGCCACAAGGGTCACAGTGGGCATAGGACGAGATTTTAGATTTTTTTTATGTATTATATATTATTTTTTTTTTTTTTTTTACATTGAAGCCATATTCCCAGATTGTGCCATAGCCTCTGAATCTGGTTATTTCTCCCTTTTTGGTATTAAATCAATCAAAAAACATTAGATCCGGAAACCTGAACCATAGAGTACACACACCACACAACAAAACACACACACCAACCCCAACACACACAACACACACACACAAAACACACACACCCACACACACACACACACACCCCACACACCACACACCCCACCCCAACACACACACACATACCACAAAAACACCACACACCACGGAACTGAAGGAACAATTTTTTAACCTGTCGAATGGAAGGCAGCAATCTCAGATTGGTCGCCGAAGTCGGTAAAGTAAATTTGGTTTTTGAGGTCTGTTGGTCCCGGGATGCTGAGGTAAAGAAGGAGTAATTTATTGTGCACATAATTATTCATAAACACCTTGCATTTACCCAGCAGACTTAATTAGATCACGTTTAACCCCTTCACGCCCAGATCTTTCCTTTGCTATATAAAATCGTATGTTGTCGAGCCATACATTTCGAAAAGTGACTGAATATACCAAATTAACTAGTGGACAAGGATATTAAACAGGTCATATCTCTAAAATATTGCTTATATTCACCAAAAATCGTCCAATGGTAGGCAAATAACAATGGATATTACGTTGTGGGTCTCAAGGGGTTAAGGACCGCCGCACACCAGAAGCCACCCGCTATAGTATTAAGGATAAAAATAGCAACAATAACAGTAATACTAATATACCTCACCTATATGTGCCACGCAGTCCTAGCTCACTCCTATACGGCGCTTACGTGCACTTGCCGTGGAAGCAGTGGTTCTTCTCCGGCGAGAAAAAGAAGGTCTTGAGCAGATTTACAGGAACTACCACGTGTAGGCCTCGCGGCCTCTTGTAGCTTCCTTATTTTCTTATGTTCTTATGTAATAGCAAAAAATAATATTGTATAATAATCTAGGGAGTAAGTGAAATCTGGCAAGTCGTCACCGCAGAGTTTAGAGTTTACCTCCCGTACTTGTGTCTCTGTACTGACTGACGCTCACCCTCACGCCCACGCTAGGCAATCAGGGGCGCCCACAGAGATACCCGTAGTGGACGCACATATTATATAGGGCCCACTGTTGATGGGTGTGGGTGGCGAGCGAAGCGAGCCTACTCAGCTGGGGGGGTCCTGGGGGGGGGGGGGGGCGCGGGGCGCTGTAAGGCCCCCCCCCTTATTTTTTTTTTAGTTTTGATCAATTTTAGGTGCATTTTGGGGCCTCATAGGGCCTTATAAGGGGCCTCATAGGGGGCCCACACATGCCTGGAGGCTTACAGTGGACGCACGTGCGTCCAGTGCCTCCGCCTGTGGGCGCCCCTGTAGGCAATTACCCACGCCCCTCAGATTAAGAACCGCTGTGCTAGAGGTATTGAAAGAGAGTTAAGGTTAGAAAGGGGTAGGAATTCGGAGGGAAATTAAACCCCTTTGAGGCCCGAAGTATTTTTTCCTTGAAATTTTGGGTAAAACCTTTAGACTTTTTTTTTTGGACTATAAGAATTTTTTATAGTTTGACTTTTAGTATCCTTGCCCATAACTTTTTGATAATTTCGGTAGTTTCGAAATGTTTGGCTCGAAAAATACTTTTTTTTATAGCAAAGGAAAGAGGGCGTGAAGGGTTAAGTTGGATGGACCTTGCAACCCCCTCGTATCCACAGAAGGACTCCCCGTACTGCATTTTTGGGAAACCTTTTGAAGCGCCGTGATAGGACAGGCATAACAACCATGGCACAGCATAAAACTGGTTATATTTAGCACGCATATTATGTTTTACATGTGAAGTGAAATGAAAGGGATTAAGTCTAAATTTCCATTGCTGATTTCACACACACACACACAACAACACACCCACATTTTTCCCCTCACTTCCCGATCCTCCCCCTTCCCCAGGCACCTCCGCTCGCGCCTCGCTATCCCCGCCAGCATCACCGTACGAGGAAACCATGGGGGAAAGTGCAGTTACTCGCGGCCCCAGCCCCTTCTGGGGCACAAAGGGAAATTTTTTTGCTGACCTTGCCAAGGCCACAGTTCTCCATAACTAAAATTCCCCAAACCAGCAGTGGCGGACTAAAAAGCATTTAACCCTTCCCCCTGACTATGTAACCCGAAGGCAAAAAAGCCCAAAAGCAGCACGGGGGGGGCAGCACTTGGGCCCTTTAAATTTCACCTCAGGCCAAGGGTTTTTGCGGGTTTTTTCAGGGGGCGGGTGTCAAGATAAGGGTGGGTAAGATCCCTTTGGTCCCCCTCGCGTCCGCTCGGTTTGTTTGGGTTCTAGGGCGTCAGGGGGATGTTGGGGTATTGGCGAGGCGACAGGAGAACCCCCCATGGGTGTTGAGAGAGAGAGAGAGAGGAGAAAAAAGAGAGAGGAGAGAGAGAGAGAGAAAAGAGGGGAGAGAGGGGGAGAGGAGGGAGAAGAGGAGAGAGAGAGAGAGAGAGAGAGAGAGAGAAGAAGAGAGGGAGAGGAAGAAGGAGAGAGAGAAGAGAGAGAGAGAGGAGGAGAGAGAGAGAGAGAGAGAGGGGAGAGAGAGAGAGAGAGGAGAGAGAGGAAGAGAGAGGAAAAGAGGGGAGAGGGGAGAGAGAGAGAGAGAGAGAGGGGGAAGAGAGAGAGAGGAGAGAGAGAGAGAAGAGAGAGAGAGAAAGAGAGAGAGGGGAAAATAGGAAAGAGAGAGAGAGAGAGAGAAAAAATTTACTCATCTTCATCCCCCTCCCTCATAGGCTTGAAGAGAGCCGGGCTCCGCACTAAACTCTATGGTAAGTTGAGCTGCGCCCCTATCCTTCTGCCTGCGGGAAGCAACACCTTAATGGAAAGGGTTTTAATATCTTAAAAGTTAGATGGTTTTTTGGTATCAGAGCATTAAACACAAAGTAATTATAAAAGGTTTTTTTATTATTTGCTCAGTATTTAGGGGCTTTTTTTTAGGGGAATTAAAAGGGAAGGAAAAAGAAAATGAATCAAAAAGAGAAAATTTTAAGATAGCAAAATGGGATAGTAGGAAGTGTGGAGGGAGGAAGCGAGTTTAGGAGGGGGGTGAGGGGGTGACTTTCTGATATGGGAGTGAGGGAGGGGACTTTTGAGTGGAGGAAAAGGGGTGAAGGAGTGACTTACTGATTGGGGAGGGGAGTGAGGGGGGGACTTACTGATGTGAGGGGGGGATGAAGGGGGGGGGATTACTGAGTGGAGGAGGGGGTGAGGGATGGGCTTACTGTGTGGAGGGGGAGTGAGGAGGGACTTATGATTGGAGGGGGGGAGTGGGAGGATTATATGTGGAGGAGGGAGTGGGGAGTACTTAATGATGTGGAGGGAAGAGGAAGGAGTGACTTACTTGGAGGGGGAAGGAGAGAGGTTTGATAAAAGAGGGGGGTGACCCTTTTGAGTGGAGGGGAAAGGAGTGAAGGAGTGTTACTGTTGGGGGAAAGGAGTGGAGTGGGGAGTGTTACTGATTGGAGGGGGGAGTGGGGGAGTGACTTAGATTGGGGAGGGGGTGAGGGGGGTGACTTCTGATGTGGGATAGGAGAGTGGGTGATGTAGGGAGGGGGTTAGGGAGTGGGTAAGTTTTGGGGTTGGAAAAAACGTAAGTGTTCTTTTTGGGGGAAAAAAAAAAGTATTAGTTGATAAAGTTACTCTGTAAAGGACTTGAAGAATTTTTACCTTTTTATAATGGTTTTTGACTTTGTAACCCCCCCCGACTTTCCTTTTTCTAAAAAAAGTCGTTTTTGCCCCTTTAGAAAAAAAAATAATTATAAAATTTTCTGGGATAAGGATACTAAAACTTCTATAACATTTGCTTAACCCAAAAATTTCTAATGTGGTCCAAAAATTACAAGGAAATTACTTCTGGTAAGGGGTTAACGGCTTTCAACCCTTTGCCAAAAAACCCTTTAAAATATTATGAGCAAAAAATTAAGTTAGGGTTTGTTTTAGTTACTGCTTTTACACTCCCCCAAAACCCCAACCCAATCCCCCCATTTCCCCCAAGCTTTTCCTTCATTTTCTTTACCACCATCATTCTTCTTTCATCATTTTCCCCTTAAACCCCTCAATTTTTTTGACATTGGTACGTTTGACAGCCCTTTTGGTTCTCAGGCCGCGGGGGGTCTAGCAGCATGCGGGGGTTTTTTTTGGCTACACATGATACTACATTTGGGTGCCGCCGTTTTTCGGGCACCCTTGTTTTCCCATAGCACAAAGTTAAACCTTTACGCCAGATCTTTCCCCTTTCTATAAATAATTTAATTTTGTCGCGCCATAAAATTACAAAAAGTAACATAATATACCAAATTAGTTAGTCGACAAGGATCTAAATAGGTCTAGCTATAAAATATTGACTTATATTCACTAAAAAATTCTCCTAATGTTCCCAATTATAATGAAATTACGTTTGGGTCTCAGGGGTTAAGGACAAATAATTATCTCGGATTATTAGTCTTTTTTTTTTTTTTTAACGGGGCAAACATTCCATTCTATCTTAAGGTCGCATGCTTAAAATTATGCCTATATTTACCTGATAATATGATTAACTATGATAAAATACAACTGCAATTTTGAAGAAGCGTAGTATTCCCTTCTGGCATTAAATATCAGTCAGTAAGCAGCAAGGGGTCAGGATTTTTCGCCAACTTAAAAAAAAGCAGAGTATAGTTCAATCGTGCATCCATCTTGCTTGAGGGTCAGAAGGTGTAGTGAGGCAAGACGTGACGGAACTAAGGGAGACTGCGTGACTGAGGACAATATGCCTTTCATAGGATGGTAATGGTGACTGCGCTATTTGTGTGCTTGTGTGTATCCTTGCATGGTTCCCCTTCCACGTCCTTGGTCTATAGCTTTCCTCCTCTCTCCCTGCCTCCCTGCCTCCTTCCCTCCCTGCCTCCCTGCCTCCCTTCTTGCTTCCTTCCCTCCCTGCCTCCTTCTCTCCCTGCCTCCCTCCCTGTCTCCTTCCCTCCCTGCCTCCCTCCCTCCCTGCCTCCTTCCCTCCTGCCTCCTTCCCTCCCTGCCTCCCTGCTTCCCTGCCCTCCTCCTTGCCTCCTTCCCTCCCTCCCTGCCTCCATGGACTCTCCACTCATGTCCAAACCAAGTCTTGCCTCGCGGTAATATGACAGATCAATGGACTTTTAATACATATAGTCAGTTAATCTGGCTAATATGATCCGCTGGTGGTCTTGGTGAAGTGACTCTTGAGGACCCAGCAATCTGATACTTCAACAAACTATCAATTTTCATCCAGAGAGAGAAAAAACGTATATGAATTATCTGAAGACTTATAATAACATCCATATAAACAATGAGATCAATTAAATAAAAAAAATAGTTACATAAAATGATCTCAAG
>JACEEZ010005111.1:0-5000 GCA_016584305.1 Chionoecetes opilio
AAAAGGAATAAAAAAGGAATAAAAAAGGAATACAAAAGGAATACAAAAGGAATACAAAGGAATACAAAAGGAATACAAAGGAATACAAAAGGAATACAAATGAATACAAAAGGAATACAAAGGAATACAAAAGGAATACAAAAGGAATACAAAAGGAATACAAAGGAATACAAAAGGAATACAAAGGAATACAAAAGGAATACAAAAGGAATACAAAAGGAATACAAAAGGAATACAAAAGGAATACAAAGGAATACAAAGGAATACAAAAGGAATACAAAGGAATACAAAGGAATACAAAGGAATACAAAAGGAATATAAAAGGAAAAAAAAGGAATACAAAAGGAATACAAAGGAATACAAAGGAATACAAAGGAATACACAGGAATACAAAAGGAATATAAATGAATACAAAAGGAATATAAATGAATACAAAAGGAATACAAAGGAATACAAAGGAATATAAAGGAATAAAAAGAGTGGGAGAATGAGGAGGAGGAGGAGGAGGAGGAATAATAAGGGAGTAGGAATAAAATAAAAAGGTAGGGTTGAGGAAGAGGAGGAGGAGGAGAAGGAGGAGGAGGAGAAGGAGAAGGAGGAGGAGGAAGAGGGAAGGAGGAATAAACACAACATAAATAATGATTACCGTCTTTCAATGCTGACTCTCTTACTTTCATCTCTCTTTCGAGGCGTTGAATACACCTCTGATTAAAGAGAGAGAGAGAGAGAGAGAGAGAGAGAGAGAGAGAGAGGAGAGAGAGAGAGAGAGAGAGAGAGAGAGAGAGACAGAGAGAGAGAGAGAGAGAGAGAGAGAGAGAGAGAGAGAGAGAGAGAGACTATATATGGAATGCAAATAAACAAGTTCAGTAAGGAAGCAAGCGACTCCACACACACACACACACACACACACACACACACACACACACACACACACACACACACACACACACACACACACACACACACACACAACACACACACACACACACACCACACACACACACCACACACACAGACACACACACACACCACACACACACACACACAACACACACACACACACACACACACCCCACACACCACACCTGCAGGATCCACACAGTGACGTAGCGTGACGCAGGAGCCATTGGGTTGTCGTTCTGGTCGGTGACGTGAATGGTGAGGGTGACGGTGGCGGATATCGAACCCGCGTCCCCCACTACTAAGGGCACGAGGAGGGTGGGTGTTGTCTCTCTGTCTAGTGGCCTTCGGGTGGATACTATACCCTCGCCTCTCCCTGCGTCGCCTTCTGCAGGAGTAAAGGGAAAGGGGTAATAAATAAAAGGGAGTTTCTCAGGTTTTTGTGATATTTTTATTTTTAAGATTTTTGGTTGATTTACGTAATTTTTTGGTTTAATTTTGGCCTATTTTCTGTGATTTTTGGTTGATTTACGTAATTTTTTGGTTTAATTTTGGCCTATTTTCTGTGATTTTTGGTTGATTTACGTAATTTTTTGGATTAATTTTGGCCTATTTTCTGTGATTTTTGGTTGATTTACGTAATTTTTTGGATTAATTTTGACCTAGTAGTAAAAAAAAGTGGGGTTTGGTACTTTTTTTCTCTCATTTTATTCAGATTTAACAGGAGAGAAAAGGGAAAAGGGGGAGGGAAATAGGAAAATAAAAAGGGAATTAAAATAGGGAAAAGAAAGGGGAGGGAAAATAGGGAAGAGAAAAGAGAAAGGGGAAGTAAAATAGGGAAGGGAAAGGGAAAGGGAAGGGGAAGGGAAAGGGAAAGGGAAGGGGAAGGGAAGGGGAAGGGAAGGGGAAGGGAAGGGGAAGGGAAAGGGAAAGGGAAAGGGAAAGGGAAGGGGAAGGGAAGGGGAAGGGGAAGGGGAAGGGAAGGGGAAGGGAAGGGAAGGGGAAGGGAAGGGAAAGGGAAAGGGAAGGGGAAGGGAAGGGGAAGGGAAAGGGGAAGGGGAAGGGAAAGGGGAAGGGAAAGGGGAAGGGAAAGGGGAAGGGAAAGGGGAAGGGAAGGGGAAGGGAAAGGGGAAGGGAAGGGGAAGGGAAAGGGGAAGGGAAGGGAAGGGAAAAAGGGGAAGGGAAGGGAAGGGAAGGAAAGGGGAGGAAAGGGGAAGGGAAGGGGAAGGGAAAGGGGAAGGAAAGGGAAGGGAAAGGGGAAGGGAAGGGAAGGGAAGGGAAAGGGGAAGGGAAAGGGGAAGGGAAGGGGAAGGGAAAGGGGAAGGGAAGGGGAAGGGAAAGGGGAAGAAAAAAGGGAAGGGAAAGTAAAAAAAAAGTTGTGGTTTGGTATTTCTTTTTCCTTTTATTTCAGGTTTTGATATATCATTTAGTGATCTTTGCTATTACAGTTGATTTTTGATTGATTAACGTGATTTTTTGATTTAATCTTGGCCTATTTTCTGTGATTTTGTATTGAATTTTGTAAACATTTAAAATTTCTAGTTAGTTTTTCTTGTCATTTTTTATTGCCTTTGGGTTTATTTTTATGCTATTTTTGGTTTGCTTTCGTAATCTAATGTGATCTTGTTTAATTTTTGATAACTTTTCGTAATATTTAGTTAATTTAGCTTGATCTTTCCTGATCTTTTAGTTTGATTTCGCACGTTTCCGCGATATATAGTTGTTCTTGTAATTATTTTATTTATCTGTTGAAATTTCTTTTTAGATTTAATTTTTTGATAGATTTTTAGATTTTATATTTAGATTTTTTGATTTAATTTATTTTTTGCATTTTAATTTCCTTACCTCTATTAAAAGTGACTTGTACGGCGTCCCTGACATCATCCGGGGCCCTGGAGTCAAGGAGGAGGGTGAAGGGTGGACCATGACCCTCGGACCATAGATCGGGGTCCCCTAGGTGCACCCTGGCGACCTCCCGGGGCCCTTCATTCTCCGGGACCTTCACTTGCGGCGGCTCGGACAGGTAAGGTGGGTTGTCATTCACGTCTGTCACGTTTACCTGAAGAGTCATCAATATTGGAAAGGTTAGAAGACATGGAGGAAAAGAAAGAGAAAAGGTGTCATTGGGGATTTAATAAGGTGTGGAGGAAGAGGAGGAGGAGGAGGAGGAGGAGGAGGAGGAGGAGGAGGAGGAGGAGGAGGAGGAGGAGGAGGAGAGGAGGAGGGGGGTGGTGGTGGAGGAGGAGGTGGTGGTGGTGGAGGAGGTGGTGGGTGGTGGTGGAAAGGAGGTGTTGGTGGTGGGAGGAGGTGGTGGTTGTGGTTGAGAGGAGGAGGGGGTGGTGGTGGAGGAGAAGGAGGGGGTGGTGGTCGTGGTGAGGAGGAGGAGGAGGAGGAGGAGGAGGAATAAAGGTTAGGTAAGCAATGGAATTAAAGAAGAGGAGGAGGAGGAAGAGGAGAAGGACGAGGAGGAGGAGGAGGAGGAGGAGGAGGAGGAGGAGGAGGAGGAGGAGGAATACAAAGGAATACAAAGGAATACAAAGGAAACACAAACAGCAACAGACCGATAGGTCCTTACAAGACTGTTTGCTTTAACTACACTACACTAACTAGATAATAAGAGAGAAAGGATAGGAAGTAGAAGGCTCCTCCTCACCCACCCATCCCTCCAGCCGAAGCTGGCCGGAAAAGAAGTGATACCATGCAATATAGAAAAACTGCATGGAATTTGTGAGGAAAGTTGAAAGCTGTAATCTATGGCTAACTACTACTAGTTTGTGGGGGTAGGTTTAGTGCTTGATAGATAGGTCATGTTATGTGTGTTTTGTAATGGTGTGAACACAGTGTGGAGGTTCAAGGGTGGTGCGGCAGCCTTGCCTGGCGCTTTCTTGGGAGGCAGCAGTCAATCAGGCCCCAGCTCCGTTCAATCCACTGCGGATTGTGTACTTTCCATGTAGGACGCCGCCGTACACTTCAATGCCTCCTGCAGCAGTGACCCCTGGTACCTTAAATCCCGATGGTGGTCACTAACTGTCAGGACCCTAACTGAACCACAGCCCGTCACAGGTCGAGAGTAGTAGTGGTAACCGTTAACTCGGGGCTATCTGTGTGTGTTATGAGGTCTAATGTAGTGTTGGTGTAGGCTCAGTGTGGAAGTTCACGGGTGGTGCGGCAGCCTTGCCTGCGCTTTCTTGGGAGGCAGCAGTCAATCAGGCCCCAGCTCCGTTTCAATCCACTGCGGTAGTGCACTTTCCAAGTAGGACGCCGTGCACTTCAATGCCCCCTGCAGCAGTGACCCCTGGTATATAAATCCCGATGGTGGTCACTAACTGACAGGGCCCTTACTGAACCACAGCCCGTCACAGGTCAAAAGTTGTAGTAGTGACCGTTTACTCGGGGCTGTCTGAGACGTGTGGGAGGGGTTGTGTAGACGCGACTCGCAATCATTTTACGCAATGAGAGTAAGTTTCAGAGGCCCGCGAGATAAATTTATTATTCCGAGATAAACAGTGACAACCGGGGATTTGATATGAAATATTTATCGAGGCGACTTTTAAATGATTCTATTGTATTTGAGTTTACTACGTCTGACGGCAGCCCATTCCATACGTTTACAACACGGTTTGTGAAGAAGTACTTTGCTTCGTTCGTTACAAACCGTTTCCTGCTTATTTTAAATCCGTTGTTTTTTAGTTGAGCTTGACCGGTCTAGCGTGAAAAGATTTTCTGGGACTACGTTCGTAAATCCGTTGAAGATTTTAAATACTTCGATGAGGTCACCTCTTATCCTTCGTTTTGTTAGTGGGAATAAGTTAAGTTCTTTGAGCCGATTTTCGTACGATTTATTTCGCAATCTAGGTATCATTTTGAGGAGGAGGAGGAGGAGGAGGAGGAGGAGGAGGAGGAGAGGAGGAGGAGGAAGGACACCTAGAAGGAGGAGGAGGAGGAGGAGGAGGAGGAGGAGGAGGAGGAGGAGGAGGAGAAGGACGACGAGGAGGAGGAGGAGGACGAGGAGGAGGAGGAATAGAGGCATACGTACAGGTAAAAAATGTCATTAAAGTTGAACTGAAAATAATAGGATTGGGAATATTAAATAAAAAGAG
>JACEEZ010005112.1:0-10537 GCA_016584305.1 Chionoecetes opilio
AAAGATCAACCCAAAATTTGGGAATCAGTCAAAAAAGAGCAACCAAAACAAATTCCATCTCTCCCGAAATTCATTTTTTAAAGAGTTGGGGAAAACTTAATATGTTTTCCTTAAGGTCGTAAAACCCCGGGGGCTTGATGAAACCTTTAGACCCAAAAAGGTTTTTGATGCTTAATAAAGAAACCCTTTTTCGAGCTTTAAACTCAAGTGACACAAGAAAAAAAGGGTTTTAAAAACTAAAGGGTCAACGTTGCATCCCGTCCCCAAAAAATTATTTCAATGTTAGAGTCGTTATCGATGGAAAAACTACCAGCAATGTTGCGGAGCCACCAAAATACCTACATTCAAAACAGCTTGACGCACACTGTAAGTAAAGGGGTTTTTGATGTGAAAATTCGTACTAGTCCCCCGTATCGTTAGTTGTGGGGTAGGGGTAGTTTAGTTAGTTTTTTTTCATATCCTATCATTCTGCACTATGAAACTTCCTTTTCCTATCCTCTTTAGGGACATGGATTTTTTTTTCCAACGTTTTTTTTACAGTATTGATAGTTTATATGTAGTTCACAATACCTCGCTATGGACCAATAGGTCTCCTTGCGTTACTCCTTGTAACCCTATGTAATCCCCTCCCCCTCCCCTCCTCCCCTCCTCCTCCCAAAAAGAGGGAAAGGGAGGGAAGTAAGCAAAGGGGGAAAAGCTAAGACAGTAGAAAAAACAAAACGACATGCATATTAGGAAAGGGATTAGAGAGGGGGGAAGGGGGAATAGCAGGAAGACTGTACGGAAGTTGCGGTAAAGGGTTTGAGAAAGGGGAAAAAAGGGGGAAAATTAAAAAAAGGAATGATATAGGGATGAAGGAAAAATAAAGGAAGGATGGGGGAAAATTTGGGAAAAAGACAAAGGGCAGGAAGGGAAGAAGGGAATATATGAGAAGAGAGGAAAGGGGGGAGGGGCAAAAGGGAAAAGGGGGGAGGAGGCGGAGTTAAAGAGGAGGGAGGGAAGAAACGAAAAAAGGACAGGGGGAGAGGGGAAAAGGGGAGAGGAAGAGGAGAAGAGGAAGAGAGAGAGAGAGAGAGAAGAGAGAGAAGGGGGGGGGGGGAAGCGGCCCCGGATGAAAAAGGGCCCGGTCTCGCCCGTCGTCCCCCATAAGGTACCACCCGCCCGCTCCCCGTCAAGTTTACCTACCTAATTAATTTTCATATAAAAAATATCTGTTATCTTCGGGAAAAGTTTTTTCTATAGTATTATCAAAAAAAAACCGTAAAACCCAAAGAAAAAGCCTTATGAGACTTTCAAAAAAAATTGCATTAACTTTAAAATCTTCGCCATTTAATATTTTTTCACGCAAACTTTTTACATGGGGAAAAAAACAAAAGAAGTGGGAATTTAAATAGCTTTCCTTGATTATTTCGTTTAGTGATAAAGAATTAGCGGGATGCATAAATTAGCGTTAACTAAATATAAAAAAACTGAAAACGGGTAAATTTTCCCACTAATTAAAAGTTTTTCAGTATAACTATAACTTTTTTTCGGGAAAAGTTTTTTCTATATTTATCAAAAAAAAATCGTAAAACATACTAAAGAAATGCCCTTATGAGACTTTCAAGAAAAATTCATGAACTTAAGCTTTTCGCCATTTAATATTTTGTGAAAAAACTTTTTACATGGAGAATCCCAATAGAAGCGGAATTTAGTTAGCTTTCCATTATAAAATTTCCTTTTCTGAAAAATGAATTAGAACCATGCATAAATTTTAGCGTTAACTAAATAAAAAACATCATAAACCCGGGGAAAAATTACCCATTTCATGATGTTATTTATTTAGTTAACGCTAATTTATGCATGGTTCTAATTCATTTATCAGAAAGGAAAAATTAAATGGAAAGCTAACTAAATTCCGCTTTTATTGATATTCTCCATGTAAAAGTTTTTCACAAAATATTAAATGGCGAAAAGTTTAAGTTCATGCATATTTCTTGAAAGTCTCATAATGGCTTTTTTTTTAGTCTGTTTTTACGGTTTTTTATTTGATAATATTATAGAACAAACTTTCCGAAGATAACAGTATATATTTATACTAAATAAACATATATTAGGTAGGAAATTACCCATTTCATGATTTTTTATTTTTTAGTTAACGCTAATTTATGCATGCCGCTAATTCATTTATCACTAAACGAAATATATCAATGGAAAGCTAATTAAACTCCGCTTTTTATTGATATCTCCATGTAAAATGTTTGCGAGCAAAATATTAAATGGCGAAGAGTTTTAAGTTCATGCATATTTCTTGAAAGTCTCATAATGGCATTTTCTTTGTGTGTTTACGGTCTTTTATTTGATAATATTATGAAAAAACATTTCCGAAGAAAACAGTATATATTTTATACGGGATAAACATTATATTAGGTAGGTAACTTGTACGGGGAGCGGGGGCGGGTGGTATCCTTATGGTGTGACGTCACGGGCGATGAAACCAGGCCTTGTCTCTCGGTGGTCTCGGGGAAAGCGTCTCTGGGTGGTCTCGGGAAAGGCGGTGGTGTGAAAAAGAAGTCATACAGAGCTTGTTCACATCGTTTTTGTAACCCCTTGAAGCCCAGAACGTAATTTCCATTGTAATTTGACTCCCATTTGGCGTTTTTTTAGTGCATATAAGCATGTTTTTTATAGATATAACCTGATTGTATCCTTTGTCGACTAACTAATTTGGTAAAATTGAGTTTTCTTTTCGTAGTTTTATGGCTAACAACATACGTTTTTTATATAGCACAGGCAAGGTCTGGGCGGGGCAGGGGTTGTGGTGCACGATAGCAACACTTTGTATGCAACGTAAAAGAAAAAGAGAGAAAATCATGCATCATTAGTTCTCAAGTTGATTTTTTTCCCCTTTTCAAAATAAGACCCTTGAACACTATTCGTTATTAGTTATTATTCACTATTATTCACTATTACTATCACTATCACTATCCTATCACTACACTATTATTCACTATTACTATCACTTTTCACTATCACTTTTTCACTATTATTCACTATTACTATCCACTTTTTCACATCACCTTTTCCTATCACTATCACTATTATTCACTATTACTATCCCCTATTCACTATCACTATCCTATTATTCACTATTTACTATCACTATTCACTTCACTATCCTTTATTCACTTACTATCACTATTCCTATCACTATCCAAACCTTTTATTCCTATTACTATCACTTTTCACTATTTCGCTATTATTCACTTTACTATACTATTCACAAATCATATCACTATTAATTCTCTCTTTCTCTATTCATTATTAGTTTTGAAAAGGGACCAACTTGCCAATGTATAATCCTTTGTACCTAAAAAAAAAACCCATTGTTGTTTCAGCGGCTTACCCCTTGAGGCCCAGAACTTAATTTCCATTTTAATTTGGACAACCTTAGACGATTTTAATTATTAAAGGGGAATATTTTATAGATATGACCTGCTTAGTATCCTAGTCCACTAGCTAATTTGGTATATTAAGCCTTTTCGTATAGCCAACACAGATGATTTTATATAGCAAGGAAAGTCTGGGCGTGAAGGGGTAATATGTTTTTCATCATTATCTTTCTGCATAACTTTCCAATCACAATATTACATGTATTTAACTCCACAAAATATTAATAGATTAAACTGCTAAAGACGCAATCTCTTACATATAATACATGATATTCAATATGACACAAGAGCTGAAAGATAATCATCATACTTCCACATCAGCTCATTTCACTTCTCTCTTCCACAATGCTCTCATTCCTTTTCCACAAACCACCGGCAGCGCTCATACGGTATAAACACATAGGGCAGCGACGTTTCCTATTACCGCCACGCGTTCAAATATTCATTCTCGTTCGAGGTCTCAAAAAGAAATTCGGAGTCGTGGAATGGAGACAATAGGGTCGGCGAGGGGCGTTAGCAGTAAGGACACCTGCCTCCCCCCCCCCCCCCCAGCCAGCCAGCCAGCCCGCCACCTCTCTTTTCTCCCCATCTCTCCTCTCTCTCTCGTTTTCCCTCTCTCTCCCCTCTCCTCTCCTCTCTCTCTCTCATATACTTTATAGTTCCTTTTTTCATCCTTTACTATTATTTACTTTTTACTTACTTCACTTTTCCTCCACGTTCGCCAAAATTTTCACATATTTCCACTTCACATGGATCCGTGTGTGTGTGTGTGTGTGTGTGTGGTGTTTTGTGGGGTGTGTGTGTGTGTGTGTGGGGTGTGGTGTGTGTGTGGTGTGTGTGGTGTGTGTGTTGTGTGTGTGTGGGGTGTGTTGTGTGTGTGGGGTGTGTTGTGTGTGGTGTGTGTGTGGTGTTTTGTGTGTGTGTGTGTGTGTGTGTGTGTGTGGTTGTGTTTGTGTTGTGTGTGTGTGGTGGTGTGTGGTGTGTGTGTGTGTGGTGTGTGGGGGTTTTGTGTGTGTGTGTGTGTGTTTGTGTGTGTGTGTGTGTGTGTGTGTTGGTGTGTTGTGTGTGTTGTGTGTGTGTGGGGTGTGTGGGGTGTGTGTGTGTGTGTGTGTGTGGTGTGGTGTGTGTGTGTGTGTGTGTGTGTGTGTGTGTGGTGTGTGTGTGTGTGTGTGTGTACATACGTATACTTCGGTGGCCAATTTTCACAGTGACAAAATTTTCTACGGCAGAAGAGAGGAGAGAGGGGAAGAGAGAGAGAGAGAGAGAGAGAGAGAGAAAAGAGAGAGAGAAGAGAGAGAGAGAAGTAAGAGAGAAGAGAGGAGAGAGAGAGAGAGAGAGAGAGGAAGGAGGAGAGGTGTGGGTGGTATTTTGCGGAGTTATGTTGGTGGAGTAGAAAGGTACAAAAGAAAAGGGCGAAAAGATAAGGAGGAGATAAGGAAAAGAGGATGAGGTAGAAGATAAAGAAAACTGAAGAATGAGGAAGAAAAAGTGATTGCGGAGGAGGAAAGAGGGGGAGGAGGAAAAGAGGAGGAGGAGGAGGAGGAGGAAGGGGAAGAGGAGGAGGAGGGGGAGGCAGATCACCAAACAACAGGTCTTAACAAAGTCAGGAAACACATGGCATTCGTCCCAAAAAAGACCAATGGAAATAAACACCACTGAAAAAAACAAGAAAAGTGGGAAGCCAATTCAATCACGTAATAGTGAGAGATTGAACTGTAGCACGAGCAAACGTGAAGCTGGTGAGGCATAGAAATAAAGCACAGGCGTAAAGTCCGTGTATGAAACCCGTAAACCAGTCTTTATAAAAATTGTAGGTTTTTTTTGATTGGATTGATTGATTATGATTGTTAACGAAAGGCAAAAACACTAAAACTGGTACTATCAATCAAATATATATATTTTTTTTTAATAATCGCGCTACTCAGAACCCAAAAAAGGTTGGAATGAAAAATACCGGCTGTTTCCCTTTTTATCATAGAGAGATGGAAAACACCGGCCCTTAACCCCTTCACGCCCGGTCTTTCCTTTTTATATAAATCGTCTTTTTTAGCCAAGAAATTACGAAAAGTAACTTAATATAAACCCAAAATTTGCTTGTGAACAAGGATACTAAACAGGTCCTATCTATAAAATATTGCTTATATTTACTAAAATCGTCTTATGGTATACCCAATTACAATGGAAATTACGTTCTGACCCTCAAGGAGTTAATCATTCTGAACACACCATACACATACTTATATATCACTCTAGATAAACGCACATTTACCGGAGGTAATAAACTACCCTTCGTATAATACCAGTCCAAAAATAAATACTAATAAATCTCTACTTATAAAGATAATATGCGGTGGTCTATATCTCAGCCACCTTCTCTTTCGTAATACCTGAAGGAAAGAAAAAAAAGGAGCCGATTTGGGTGATCAAAGTGATTGATTCTCCTCCTCCAGATCCACTCCGTCTGTGGCACCAACACCAACACCGCGGCGAGGTGGAGCCCCGTCCAAACCCCCATTAGAAAAAGAGAGAGAGAGAGAGAGAGAGAGAGAGAGAGAGAGAGAGAGAGAGAGAGAGAGAGAGAGAGAGAGAGAGAGAGAGAGAGAGAGAGAGAGAGAGAGAGAGAGAAGAGAGAGAGAGAGAGGAGAGAGAGAGAGAGAGAGAGAGAGAGAGAGAGAGAGAGAGAGAGAGAGAGAGAGAGAGAGAGAGAGAGAGAGAGAGAGAGAGAGAGAGAGAGAGAGAGAGAGAGCTGATCTTTGAGTCAATTCGTCTATAAATACATGTTTGGAGACTCATATTTCCTTTATTTTTAAAATTAATATACAATTGAAATTATCTATTTGCAGAACTTAACTTCTACAACCATGAGGTAAATCATCTTTAAGTGGTTTTTTTTGGGAGGGGGCGTGCTATAAAAGAGAAAGACTCCACCTCTTGACAAAAACAAAAAATAAAACACCTTCCATTTAAGCACTCACCAGGCGGCGGGGGCATCAACCCCCCCTCCCCCTCCTGCCCCCCCCCCGCTACACGGTGTCCTCGGGGGCTTTCGGGGAGTTGAGTGCATTCCCGCCACATTGTTTTGGCAAGGTAAGGGAGGGGACGTCAGGTGTTACAGGTGTGGTGGGAGGGGTGAGTTAAAGGCCAGGGTGTTGGGTGCTTTGTTAGTGTCGTGTTGAATGGAGTGGATTGAGAGGAAAGAGGGAGAATAGGTATAGGGTGGTGGTGGTGGGGGGGGTGGGGGTTTGGGGGTGGGGGTGGGGTGGGGGTGGTGGTTTGGGGGGGGAGTGGTGGTGTTGGTGTTGGTGGTGGTGGTGGTGGGAGGTTAGAAGGGTGAGGCGAAAGAAGGAAATACAGGAACGGAAGGTGAAAATGGAGTTGGAACAATAAGAGTAGGTACTGTTCGATAGAGAGAGAGAGAGAGAGGGGAGAGGAGAGAGAGAGAGAGAAGAGGGGAGAGAGAGAGAGAGAGAAAGGGGAGAGAGAAAAAGAGAGAGAGAGAGAGAGAGAGAGAGAGAGAGAGAGAGAGAGAGAGAGAGAGAGAGAGAGAGAGAGAGAGAGAGAGAGAGAGAGAGAGAGAAGAGAGAGAGAGAGAGAGAGGAGAGAGAGAGAGAGAGAGAGAGAAGAGAGAGAGAGAGAGAGAGAGAGAGAGAGAGAGAGAGAGAGAGAGAGAGAGAGAGAGAGAGAGAGAGAGAGAGAGAGAGAGAGAGCAATAACAAAAAAGATAATGGTAAGAAACCCTAACTTAATGACAAGTAATAAAACATAACATCAATTCCAATGAAATGGAGAAGAAAAACTGATACAAAATAACAACAAAATCACCTACGTAGGATACAACTTTTCCATATCTTCCCTTCCACACTACCAAAATAACTTCTACGTCAGCCACCTCTTCTAAATAAGCACCAAAACACTATAAACATGAACCCTCTCGTTTTTATCCCTCTTCGATTCCACATATATTTTTTTTCTATTTTTTTTTTGTCTCCCTGTCATCTCCATCCTCCTTCTCGTCCTCTTCTCTTCTAAATAAGCACCAAAACACCTTCAACATGAACCTTCTCTCTTTTTTCCCTCCTAGATTCCACCTTTTTTTTTTCGTTGTTATCGTCTTCCCCCTTCTCCTTCTCCTGCCACACCACTGTTTCCATGCCCTCCCACCACACCACATAACGTCCCCTTGTTGGAAGTTATTTTCACTACAATATTTCTGGCGTCCATTTCCATTAGCGACTCCACAATGGCCTCGAATTTTTGGCCGTACTAATGCCTCCAAGACCCTGTGCCGCGCAGGGATTGCATTAGCGCCGCTGATGTGTTTACGTGGCAGGCGTTTTTACCAGTCTCACGTGCTAACGCTTGGGTTTTACTATTGTTATTATCATTATTATTATCACCAAAACCAGTGTAGTAGTAATAGCAGTTATAGTAGCAGTGGTAGCAGTTACAGTAGAAGTGGTAGCAGTTATAGTAGCAGTGGTAATGGTATAGCATATGGTTAAGGTAATCGCTGTAGTAACGGTAGCTGTAGTAATAGTGGTGGTGGTGATAGCGGTAGCTGCAGCAGCAAAGGGAGAATTTTATCCATTGTTTTTCATATACCTATTACTCAGCGGCCCTTCCCTCCACTTCCTTCTTGGCATCTCGCTCCTTCCTTGCCTGTGGGTGGTATGAAACTACACACACACACACACACACACCCCACCACACACAACACCCCACACACACGCACACACAGGACACCCACGCACCGCACACGACAACGCCACCACACCACACACCCACACATTACCCCCGATGGTCCAGTGGATAGCGCGCTGGCCTTCCATTCTGTGGTAGCCGGTTCAAATCCACACTGCTCACGGGGATTTTTCACTGACAAATTCGGGCTACTGTCCCCCTTGAGCAAGGGGATGGGGATGTGTGGTGTGCGAGGTCCCAGCATTACCCTAAGATCGGTAATAATGAGCTCCAAGCTCGCACCGGGAGGGTGAAACTGGCGATCGCGACCCAGCTTGCGTGGCAAGACCATGGATGAATAATAAACACACACACACACACACACACACACACACACACACACACACAGCTCAGGCAAGAATTATTGAAAATTTGCCCTTTCTCTCTACTCTCATAAAAAAAAATTATCCTCTGTCGTTGTGCTGACTTTCGTTTATAAGACTTTCCACCTGATAGTGAATGCTGAATCTGACTTTGCTCGTACACTGCAGGGGTTTACCTCTTCATTTCATATAAAATCCCTTTCCTTTCTTCTCTGTTGTACCTAAAATACATAAATAATGCTTCATGAAATACGTAATTTTCCGTCTTTTCTCAGTACGCAATACAATGAAATAGCTACTTCCTACTACACTAATTTAAAAAAAAACTCGTCTGCTCTTCTAGTCTACGTAACAATGAAGCGCACGTCTATTATTCAACACGGCTTAACACAACACCCGCTATTTATTTCCTGAAATACTGAAATATGTATTACGTGCGTGGTTGCAAATTGCTACACACTTAACAAATTAATTTCAGATATTTCACATTCATTCATCTGGTTACATAATTGATTTGCCTTTCAACTACACTGCATAACAGCAAAAAAAAAAAAGTAAAAGAGCAAAGAGCAAAAGATTATAATAAAAGTTCAGTGTGTGTGTGTGTGTGGTGTGTGTGTGTGTGTGTGTGTGTGTGTGTGCGTGTGCGTGTGCGTGTGCGTGTGTGTGTGTGTGTGTGTGTGTGTGTGTGTGTGTGTGTGTGTGTGTGTGTGTGTATGTGTGTGTGTGTGTGTGTGTGGGTATGTGGGGGGGGGGTATGTGTGTGATCGATTAACCCTGACCTTTCTGTACATGAAATATATAGATCAAAAGTCAAAGTTAATGAAACAGAAAGAATATCATGGACTCGCTTTTGAGTGAGTGCGCACTCTCTCGCTGTTGAGGAGGGACGATGGAATCGGCGAGGCAGAGGTCGTCTGCCACTAGAAGAACGTCTGTGTTCCTGTGGACACATTCAAACTGAGCAACATGTTGTAAGGGATTGCGTTAGAACATCAAATATACGCCAACAATTTGATGTGTCGACGTTTGAAAAATTAATGCTGGGGAGAAATGACTTTGCCACTGTATGTACTATCGTACACCGTATCCTTTCAGAATTTATATAGTTCTTTGTTTTCTATTAGTATTTAGTTCTTGTTTGTTTTACTACTCGTATTTTCGTCTTTGATGTTTTATTGCTTGTCTGATTTTATTGATGTTTTGTGGTATTCGTGTTGGCGTTTTTTTTTTGTGTGTAGTTTTCCGTTTTTTTATAAAAAAAAAATAATAATAGTTTTTATTATTCCGTTTTAGTATTTTCTGTTTTTTGCATTAAGTTTTAGTATTCCGTTTTAGTATTTTCAGTATTTTAGTATTCAGTTTTTAATTGTTTATTGCTTGTTTAGGTTTTTACAAATTTATTGTAGTTTTCATTGATTCTTTTTCATTGATGCTCATAATTATTGCACTGATTTTTGTAATAGGAAAACTTTCTTGCGTTTTAGTGTTTGAGTGATGATTCAAGACCTTATTATCAGAAAGTAGATTTGAAGGATTATATGTGCGCATGTGAGAAATAGTTTTTTGTAAACTTTACTGTTAAAACACTTTTGTGGACCATTTAACTGATTATGTGTTGTTGCACAAGCTTTGTAAATTGTGGTCAATAAATTATCTATCTATCTATCTATCTGTGTCAGAGAGAGAGAGAGAGAGAGAGAGAGAGAGAGAGAGAGAGAGAGAGAGAGAGAGAGAGAGAAGAGAGAGAGAGAGAGAGAGAGAGAGAGAGAGGAGAGAGAGAGAGAGAGAGAGAGAGAGAGAGAGAGAGAGAGAGAGAGAGAGAGAGAGAGAGAGAGAGAAGAGAGAGAGAGAGAGAGAGAGACAGAGAGAGAGACAGACAGAGAGAGACAGACAGAGAGCCAGAGAGCAGAGAGCAGAGAGAGAGAGAGAGAGAGAGAGAGAGAGAGAGAGAGAGAAGAGAGAGGAGAGAGAGAGAGGAGAGAGAGAGAGAGGAGAGAAGAAGAGAGAGAAGAGAGAGGAGAAACTTGAGAAGAAAGACCA
>JACEEZ010005113.1:0-28932 GCA_016584305.1 Chionoecetes opilio
GGGCCCCCCAGATGCCAGGATTCAGGAGGATCAGGAGAGGATCTGCTCCCTGTCCTTCCACACTACCGCCTCGAACACCGGCCGGGTTGGGGGAGCCTGCTCGATCATTGAGCAAAGCCTCGAGCGACCTCTTCTTCACTTGGCCTGTCGCCATCGTGTTCTCGAGCTGGTGTGCGAGAAGGCATTCACGGCGTGCCTCGGTCCCTCGACTGGTCCGGACATCCTGATCTTCAAACGATTCCAAAAACTCTGGGAACTCATCAACAAGGCGGCACCTAAGCCCTTCATCGACGAGGCCATCCCGCCTCACCTTTACGAGATCCGCGACGACCTGTTGGCTGAGTTTGGTCGCCTTGTTGACGTTCAGCATCCACGAGATGACTACCGCGAACTACTAGTACTTTCCATCATCGTCCTCGGTGGACAACCCAAGCGTGGAACCCGCTTCGCTCGCCCGGGCGCCCTCCACCGTGCTCGCTGGATGACCAAGGTCCTGTATGCCATCAAGGTGTACCTGTTCCGGGACCAGTTCTCACTGACGGCAGCCGAGACATCCGGCATCCGGCGATTCGTCACTTTCAGCGTCTCCACATACGTGACGGCCATACGGTACGGCACATACGTCCAAGGCGTCCCAGTCGGCAGCGGCCCCGGACCTGGCTTTTCTCAAGGCGCTGCTGGCTTACCCCGACAAGGCGGTGAGCAAGGCGACGTCCACAGCGTTCCGTCACCACCTGTGGTACCTGAGCGAGAGAATCGTGGGATTGGCGTTCTTCGATGACAACTTGCCAGCCTCGATCAAGCGGGACATGCTCAAGACTATGGAGCAAGAGGAGAGGTCAGATGATCCTCTTCGGCGGCTGGCTCAAGTCGACGCCACCATCGAAGCCATTCCAAGCAAAACTGTGGCCCACTTCGTCACCACCAGCACGGCGGACTTCTTCACAATCCTGCGTCTGGAACGTGACTTCCTCCGCAACGACCCTACAACATGGTCCCAGGACCCCAACTACATGGAAGCGGCGCGCAGAGTGAGGGCCCTGGCTGTGACGAACGATTTCGCTGAACGGGGTGTGGCGCTTATGCAGAACTTCAACCTGGCCCTCACGAAAGATGAGGAACAGAGGCAATACTTGCTTCAAGTCGTCGAAAGTCACCGCCGTGGCTATCCTGACGCCCGCAAGTCTTCAGTGACTTCTGCGAACTAGGCGACAATGAGTGGGAGATGGGCGCCCATGAGACCCCCCCCCCTTGAGGGGCTAATACTCGTAACGAGGGGGACCTAGAACCAAAATTATGTAAAGTAATTATGTTATTTAGCATGTATTTGGTAATAATCGAGCAAAATATGTCCTAATTTCCAATTACATACACATCTGTAACATTGTAAAATACCACATATTTTTCCCCCAAATCTCCAAACTTTGACCTCGTTGAGCAACCTCTAAATATTAATTGATTTCATAAATATTTTACACGTTGTTTTTTATTGGATACAAACCAGAAAACTGCCCGTCCCGATATAAATTCCGACTTTCAAAAAATAAGGGGCACCCTAATACATACACATAAAGAAAGAGAGAGGGGGGGGGGGGCAGAGGTCAATCCCTGCCATGGGATACAGACAAGTGGCCGCTTCCCTCCAGCCCAACTGTCCATAAGGGCTCATTTGCCACGGACATCACATTTTCACATAAAAAAATAACTAATATAATAAATAGAAAAAAATATTTCCTGAAACCATTTCCGTTGAATATGAAAAGCACTTAAGTGCAAAAGCGTCTGTGTATTTTGTTTTAGATCAGGGGTGGTTTTTATAAAGAATCTTTGCTACTCTTAGCCACTCTGAGCACTTTGAGTTGCTCTGAGTGGCAAAGAATTTTTATGAGATACTCTCAAGTGGCCAAAATGCTATGAGTGGCGGGACCGGCCCAGAGCTACTCAGATGACGCTTCTGAATTGCCATGAGTTCTTACTCATAAGAACATAAGAAAATAAGGAAGCTACAAGAGGCCGCGAGGCCTACACGTGGTAGTTCCTGTCGCCTAACACTACCTACATCCACCTTTCATCCCCATCCATGAACCTATCCAGCTCCTCTTTAAAGCTCCCTAATGACTCCGCACTAACTACCTGTCTACTGAGACCATTCCATTCATTCACCACCCTATTTGTGAACCAGTTTTTCCCTATTTCCTTTCTAAATCTACGCTTTTCCAGCTTGAATTCGTTACTTCTTGTTCTACCCTGGTTAAAAGCCGTAAGAACTTTTCCTATCTCTCCTTTATTAAATCCCTTTATCCTCTTATAAAATTTTTATCAGATCGCCCCCTTACTCTGCGTCTCTCGAGTGAGTGTAATTTTAATAACTTCAATCTCCTCTCATAACTAAAGTTACGCATCCCTTGTATCATTTTGGTCATCCTTCTCTGCACCGTTTCTAACAAGGCTATATCCTTCCTGTAATATGGAGACCAAAACTGAACCGCATAGTCTAGGTGAGGCCTGACTAGAGCCAGATAAAGCTTTAGAATAACTTCCGCACTTCTACTTTTAACACTTCTGGTAATGAATCCTAATACTCTATTAGCTCTATTTCTGGCCTCAATACATTGTTTCCTAGGTCGGAGGTCTGGGCTCACCCTCACTCCAAGATCTTTTTCACCTTCTGATCTTTTCAGCAATACATTGCTTATGGTGTATCTATTACCAGGGTTTTTTCTACCAACATTCATAACGCTGCATTTATAAATATTACATTCCATCTGCCATCTGACTGCCCACTCGTTAAGTTTATCTAAGTCTCCCTGCAATATGTTTACATCAGACTGTGATCCAATAATCCTACCTAACTTAGTATCACCAGCAAACTTGCTTATATCACTGCTAATCCCACTATCCAAGTCGTTGATGTAAATCAAAAATAGTAATGGACCTAAAACAGACCCTTGTGGAACTCCACTTGTCACCTGCCCCCATTCAGATTTGGAACCATTAATTGTAACCCTGTGTTGCCTATTACTTAGCCAAGCTCTGATCCAATGAAGAACCTTCCCATCTATTCCATGAGCCCTAACCTTATTTAAGAGTCGCTCGTGTGGTACTTTGTCAAATGCCTTACTAAAGTCCAGGGCAGGGATGCTCAAAAATCCCTCGTAAGGGACAACTTATGAGTACAGTAAACCCTTCATACTCGCGGGTTTCAGGCTCGCGGATTTGATTACAAGCGGGGTTTCAACCTTTTTTTTTTTTTTTTTTCTTTTTTTTTTTTTCTTTTTGGTCCTTTTTTTTTCTCCCTCCCAATTGCTTGCTCTCTACAGGGGCCTTATCCGCCCATGTATGGAGTATGTCTCACATGTTTGGGGAGGATCCACTCATACAGCTGTCCTAAACAGGGTTGAGTCAAAAGCTTTTCGTCTCATCAACTCCTCTCCTCTGACTGACTGTCTTCAATCTTTAAATCACCGCCGTAATGTTGCTTCTCTTGCTCTCTTCTACCGTTACTTTCATGCTCACTGCTCTTCTGAACTTGCTAACTGTATGCCTCCCCCACTCCTGCGGCCTCGCTGCACAAGACTTTCTACTCATTCTCATCCCTATTCTGTCCATCTTCCTAATGCAAGAGTTAATCAGTATCTTTACTCTTTCATCCCTTGCACTGGTAAACTCTGGAACTCTCTTCCTGTTTCTATTTTTCCACTTTCCCATGACTTAAATCTTTTCAAAAGAAGAGTAACAAGACACCTCCCGAACTAAATTGGCTCACCCCTCTATTTTTATTTTATTCTCTTACTGTCTTCTTTATAGAGACTGGCAACTAAGCGGGCTTTGTGTTACCCAGTTTTGTTGTGCTCTTGGCCAGTTCCTTGTGATGTAAAAAAAAAAAAAAAAAAAAAAAAAAAAAAAAAAACTATGGGGTAAATGAATGACTAATGTCATGCTCGCGGATTTACGATACTCGCGGGTGTCTCTGTTCCCTAACCCCCGCGAGCATGAAGGGTTTATTGTACAATAACCTTACGAGGGTGGGCTGAGGGAGATGCTCGTACCGAGCAGTCACTCCCGTACGGTTATCGGTGGCCTCTGGGTGGGGAATATTAGGGATATTCTAGGGATATGTGTGGGGAAATTCTGCTGACCAATCACAGAGCAGCGCCTCGCATGACGCGGCCTTATATAGCCAATCATCTTGCTCTCAGCTGACAGGGAGCCCAATAAATAAATTTAAAGACACTTTAAATGCCGCTGTTGAGCTAAAATCGGCCCATTTCGGAAATCGTCCCGTGGACGCTTATTTAACCTAAATAACTCTACAAAACTTAACACAAACCTATCATAAACCTTACCTAACCTAAACCAGACCTAAAAATAACTTAAATATAACTTAACCTAAACCTAAAAACTATGTTTGCCGGTGTTGAGCTAACATCGGCTGATTTCCGAAATAGGGCCGATTTTAGCTCAACATCGCCAGAATGTTACGCTAATAATTGCCGCCATATTAGCCTTTCAGCGTAATATTCTCCCGCTGAATACTACAGAGACGTACCCAGGGTATACCTTGATGCGCTGAATCTAGGTTCGAGTCCCGCGTGCCTGAAATTAGCATTTATGGGCCACTGCTGGCCCGCTCCGTACCTGCCTGCTGTATTCGTGGCCGCGGCGGTCTCTGTTATAGTGGATGAGAACTGTGCGTTCGCTCTTTAGGTCAGACAAGACACACTGGGGGACTACACTCACTCTCACACACGTGACACTTGTGTGCAAGGATAGTATAACTTTATAATATCCTTGCTTGTGTGTGTACGTGAGTGTGTACGTCAGACATTTGATACCACCACCACCACCGCATCATTATAGCGGCCAAACTTGTTTGATGAACTATACGTTTTGATTCAAGAAGTCGACCGATAAATATATTTAATATATTAGGTTTGCCCTAATATGAATTTATTACAAGTATAGGTAATAAATATATATGGAGTCAATGATGCAATAAAAACATCACATTTCAAACAGGCAAGCATGAAATGGCTCTATAATACACAATAAACATAAAATATAGTGATACAACTTGTAATTTATTGTTTGTTGATGACTCGTCGCTTCAAATTTCACTCCCTTAGGGAGTTAAGGGTGGTGCCGAGCAGCCTAGCCTCGTGGTCTCGTAGCAAGTGAGGAAACGGTTTGAGCATCTCCCGTAGAGGCGCTACGAGGTAAAAGTCCCCTAGGGTAATACTTACGGTCCCGTAACTCTTTCCAGCATCTCCCCCCAGATATATTATATCATAATCCTTATCATTATCTGCCGTCTCATAAACTTTCCTATAAAAACTCAATAAATTGGTGAGACATGACCTACCCTTGGTGAGTCCATGTTGTGAATCATTGATCAAACTATGTTTAAGAACATAAGAACATAAGAAAATAAGGAAGCTACAAGAGGCCGTGAGACCTACATGCACTAGTTCCTGTTAAGGAAAAACAAGCTTTTTTAATAGCTTGTTAGGCAAAGCTATAGCCCTGCAGAGTATATGAATAAAGGCGTTTTCTGCGGGGGAGCAAGAGAAATTTCTCTTGCAAGAGAATTTTTTTCGCTTGCTGTTCAATCATCCTGAGAAGATGCTTGCCCGAGCGGCAGGAGATTTCTTGCTGGAGAAAGAGAAACATAGAAAAGATAGAAGGAAGGAAGGAAGGAAGGAAGGAAGGAAGGAAGGAAGGAAGGAAGGTAGGAAGGAAGGAAGGAAGGAAGGAAGGAAGGAAATGCAATAAAAAGGAAGAACCAGAAACAGAAAGAAAAAAAATGAAAATAAACATGAAAGGAGAAAAAAATATATAATCAATGTAATAAATATACTAAAACAAATAATGTCATAAATCTCTCTCTTTCTCTCTCATAATAGTTCAACCATTCTACAAACAACAACTACTACTACTACTACCACCACCACTACCAACAGTCAGTTCGTGCACAAGTTGTTTCGTACACTAGTAGATTCGTACACCAAAAAGTTGCTTCGTAGTCTATAGGAAACCATAGTCGTTTCGTACACGCAGCTCAGAGTTGAACTTTACTACTAGTTATGAAACGACACCAGGTATGTGCAAAAAACTCAAAATCAGTGTACGAAACAACTTGTCTACAAAACTCCCTATAACCGTAGTTCAGACCTGTAAACAACCATTTCGTACAAAGACGAGTGCCAGATTCATCCAAAACACATTAGAACTATGCAGGAAAACGCCACTCTGGTGATATTTTTGTAATTTGTTCATTTATAGCCCTACTATGACACAGATGAAGACACAAAATGACACAGAATCTCCAGATAGCCCCTTCTAACTTTCCTGAAATCATGGATGTAGAAATGTAAGTATTAACGCCACCACACGTCTGTACATCGAAAAAAACGTTGTCCTGGCGACTTCAGTGTTATCTACGGTAGAATTTCTTCCATGTAATCTGGAGATGATGGACGTGTGTGTGTGTGTGTGTGTGTGTGTGTGTGTGTGTGTGTGTGTGTGTGTGTGTGTGTGTGTGTGTGTGTGTGTTTTATTCACCCATGGTCTTGTCCACGCGAGCTGGCTCGCGATCGCCAGTTTCACCCTCTCGGTGCGAACTTGGAGCTCAATATTACCAATCTTTGGGCAATGCTGGGACCTCACACACCACACACCCCCATCCCCTTGCTCAAGGGGGACAGTAACCGCCCGAATTTGTCAGTGAAAAATCCACGGGAGCGCATGGATTCGAACCGCCTACCCACAGAGTGGGAGACTAGCACGTTATCAACCTGCCCATCGCGCGGTGTGTGTGTTGTTGTGTGTGTGTGTGTGTGTGTGTGTGTGTGTGTGTGTGTGTGTGTCTGTGTGTGTGTGTGTGTGTGTGTGTGTATTCATCTACGTAGTTGTATTCATCTAGTTGTATTTTACAGGACCAGAGCAACGCTCGTATGGCCCCGTCTCCATATCAACATTTATTTTTTTCATTCATCTTTAGTGTTGGCCGAAGTCACCACCCCGGGAGGCGGGTCACAAACCCCGGCTAACACCCGGTACCCATTCACTGCTGGGAGGACAGGAGCTCGGGTTTTAAGAAGACCGCGCCCGTCTGTCTTCGCTCCGCCCGGGGATCGAACCCGGGACTTCTCGGTTGTGAGCCGAGCGTGCTAACCCTTACACTACGGAGTTTATTACGGAACTCGGAATGTGTGTGTGTGTGTGTGTGTGTGTGTGTGTGTGTGTGTGTGTGTGTGTGTGTGTGTGTGTTGTTTGGGGGAAAGGGGAGAGTATGGGCAAACGCTACCGTAGAAATTGACCGAAACAACTTGTGTACGAACTGACTGCACCCCTTCTAGTCCTAGTGTAAAATAATAATAATAAAATAAATGGTAAATATCCAGATGAACACCGAACTCACTTTGGTGGACGAAACTATTTTTTTCTGGTGTGTTTTTGTGTTTTGAATGAATCTGCTAACCGTTTCGGTCGCAAATATTATTATTTTAATTTTTTTTGCAAAAATGACAAAAAATTAATTAAAAAATTGAACCTAAACCTAATCTAACCTAACCTTTACCTAACTTTATATAAAAAAAAAAACCTAACCTTTACCCAACTAAAAAAAAAAATTAAAAAATCTAACCTTTATCTATCTAAAAAAAAAAAAAAAAAAAACCTGACCTTAATCTATCTGAAAAAAACCCTAACCTTTACCGTAGATAACAGTGAAGTCGCCAGTTTTACGTTTCTTTGTTATTTACAGACGTGTGGTGGCGTTAATACTTACATTTCTACATCCATGATTTCAGGAAAGTTAGAAGGGGCTATCTGGAGAGTCTGTGTCAGTTTGTGTCTTCATCTGTGTCATATTAGGGCTATAAATGAACAAATGACAAAAATAAAACCGAGTGGCGACCTCAACATACCTACAAACAGTAAAAAGTCGCCAGCTATATTTTAAACCAACAGTTGAGTCGCCACTCTGGGGAATTCAGGGAAATTAGAGGTAAAGTAAAAACAAGTCTCTATATATATTAGCTGAGGAAGATGCTTGGATATAAAAAAATTCCTCTGCCAACGTGAAAATAAATTCTTTTCAAGTTTGAAAAATCTGGCAAGTCTGCGTCCTGCGCCCGAAAAGCTACTGTTTACTGTCTGTCGTCGGGCGAAAGAAAAACGTGAGAAAGCAAAATGCGCAAGTTATATTTGCAGATACAAAGCATAAAAAAACGCGGAAACAGGGTAGATTATACAATCATGATATAAACTACTGTGTAACATCTTCAGTGGCACATACACAGCAGCAGTAATGCTATTATTCGTAATATTTGGCACCTGGCGATTTTCACTGCAGGTGGCGATTTCACTTTTATCTACGGTAGTATTTAAACTAAAAAACAAACCTAACCTTTATCTATCTAAAAAAAAAAAAAAAAAAAAAAAAAAAAATTGCGACTGAAACGGTACCAGATTCATTCAAAACACAAAAACACACCAGAAAAAATTGTTTCGTCCACCAAAGTGAGTTCGGTTTTCATCTGGATATTTACCAAAATAAATTAACACAAAGAAAAAAAATCGCGTCTTGAACGTCACAAAAAGTCAATTCGCACATTTTCCTTCCACACCCATCCCCAAAATCCCACAAAACCTCCAAAATCCCACACAAAAAACTATAATTCCCACAAAACCCCCACCAAAACACCCTGAAATATGGAGCTACAAACACGTCTTTAACATAACCCTTAATAGACCCCTTTAATTAAAGGTGACACAAGGTTTAAATACGCGCTATAAAGGTGTGGGAGTGTATGGGTAGTACTCACTCGTTAGGTATTTTGGTGTCTTCGATGATAACTAAAGTCGTCATCGTCCCAATTGTAACTATTTCGACGTCCATTTGTTTTGTTGTGGGTCGGTTATCTTTGGGGGCTGTGGGAAGGCGCGAGCACGAGCACGAAATTGCGACTTCCTCTCTCTGTCTGTCTGTCTGTCTCTCTCTGTCTGTCTGCCTGGGGGGGCATTTTCCCAAGGGGCTCTAAACTACACCCTCTTAGCGTCCTAAGACCGACTTAGTTATACCGGGCCAGAAGATTACTAAGGAAGCATTTTTCGGGCGTCATCTTAGCCTGGGGTAAGGGGACAGAAGGCCAAAACCCCTTTTTAGTGCCACCACCTCCGCTTCAACCAATCAGCGCGCGCGACACAAGTCTGTATTTGGCGGGAAATACTATACCACGCCGAGTCTGTCTCTCTCTCTCTCTCTCATCCTTTTTTTTCTTCTATTATTTTTTTCTCCCTCCTCTTCCTTCTCCTTGAGTTGCCAGATATGTATTTCTGCTACAGTCACAGTGCAGTGTTACACGCCGAGGGAGTCTCTCTCTTTTCTCTCCTCCCCTCTCTCTCCTCTCTCTTTTCTCTCTCTCTCTCTCACTCTCTCATCTCTCTCCCCCCCTCCCCCCTCTCTCTCTCTCATCTCTTCCCCTCTCTCTCTCTCCTCCCCTTTTCTCTTTCCTTTTCTCTCTCGTCTCTCTCTCTCCTCTCTGTCTCCTTTTTTCTTCTATTATTTCTTCTCCCTCCTCTTCCTTCCCCCTTTTCATCCTCCACACACATATCATAGCCAGTATGTATATTATCGTGAATAACGACACTTTTTTCTGGTGTGTTTTGATATGTTTAGAATTAATCTGCTAACCGTTTCTGTCGCAAATCATATCTATTCCCCCAGCCCACCCCTATATATATAGTATATATATAGCCCACAACCTATATATATATATATACTGTGCATAGTGTATTATACAGCCTAATATACTATATACAGTCTAAATATATAATATTTTAACCAATAATATAACCATTGTTGTTATGGTGACGGAGAAATTGCGGGCTAAGACGACCCAACCCTGCCTTAGCCTACACTCGCTGCACTTCTTAGGAGGAGCGAAATTTGCTTCCGAAAATGTCCAAATACCGCTAAGGTTGGTCTTTGTCCCCNTCACGGGAAAAATATCATGCCTCATCTGATCGATGTTTTTCTGATCGATCGATTGGTTTGATTTGGTTTTCAGGAGCAGAACTCTCGCCAAGATCTTGTAAGAAAAGTTCTCATAGTTTTTTGGATTTCATCCTCTTCTTTTGTGCCTCCAATGTCCTCCATACTTCGCCGCATCACTTCCTGGTAATAAACTATTTGCAGTGAATTTTTACTTTGCCACCTAGCCTTAACTACCTTATACGTGTTTAGGATCTATAACCACTCATGTTACTGTCATATTTATAGATTTTTTAAATCACCCTTTCCTATTGTCATTTCCATTCTGAATTTTTTCTCATAAACTGATTCATCAAGCTACATCACTAAGTAGCCTTGTCTCATATATATATATATATATATATATATATATATATTATATATATAATTATATATATATATATATATATATATATTATATATATATATATATATATATATATATAAGTATATATATATATACCGTATTTGCTAGCGCATAAGACGCATTTTTTTTCCCTTACAAAAGGAATGCAAAGTTCACCCTGCGTCTAATGCGGCCATATTAGCGAATGAGAGGTCGGGCAGAGAATGCAGAACAGCCGGTGGTGTATTACTAAGGGGATCTGGAGGGATCTGTGTTAGAAGTAGTCCACTGAGCACAAATTTTGTAAGCGTGTTTATCAACAGTAATGTATAATACTAAGAAAAGGTTCGATTTTAAATTTAAAGAGAAAACATGAGCTGGGGCAACATGATAGCGATTTTTTGCTGCCAAGATGGCTGTATCAGATTTTAAACATCATCCACCCCCCGCTGCTGCTCTCCACTGTAAAACGTCTGATATCTCAGGTCTGCCGCTTCACCTGGGATACTTCACTCGGCGACGCCCTCCGCGCGCCCCCCTTTGGGGTCATTACCGCTCAGACTCCTCCCCGCACCCATGGAAAAGACAACATCCCGCATATTAGATGTCGCCTTAACCCACATTCAACTCGGGCCACAAGTTGACACAACAGTTGGAAGGGGGATAAAAGGGAGGCAGAAAAAGGTGATATCATTTTCGCTGGACTGAGTATTGTTGATATGGAATAGTGAAACAATGAGCGTGTTAAAGTTGTATTTGAAGGTGTGTGAGCGGTGAGAGGGAGGTGTAGTATCTTGGGGAGTCTGTCTATACACACAAGGATGGAGAAAGCCTAAAGGGCGTCGTGGCTTTGTAGTTTATTTGACAGCGAGTCATTGTACAACGTGGGGATAAGAGGTGCGAAGTAGGGTGCCAATAAAAATAAAAAGTTTGAATTTTTCTTCCTACTTTGGTATAATGGTGCCTCTATTAAAGAAACCATCGTATGCAAGTTTGACCTCAATCGGTTGATATTTAGGGTGGCGGATTACAACTTTGATTATTTACCCTTATGCCCTGGCCTATTAAGGAGGGGATGTCATCTCTTGAAAGAACTCCCACGTGTAGGCCTCGCGGCCTCTTGTAGCTTCCTTATTTTCTTATGTTCTTATGTTCTTATGAAAGCGGACAAGCCGGACATCCCTTCCCCAGCAGGGCTGCTGGTCCCCCTCTTGGTGAGTATTAGCCCCTCGGTGGGGGGGTATCATGGGGAGCCACCCCACTCATTGTGGCCGGCTTGCCCGGGGAAGGGAAGCCTTCGAGGTCCCGGGCTGTTGATGGCGATGGGCCTCCACAACTTGGAGGAGGAACTGGCGCTGTTCCTCGTCTTTGGTCAGCCGGAGGTTGAAGGACTGGATGAGCGCCACTCCTCGCTCGGCTGTGTCGTTGACGACGCGAAGTCCCTCGATTCGGCGGCAGGCCTCGACGTACGATTCCTCTTCCTGCCACTTCAGAGGGTTGGCGGACAGGAAGTCGGTCTTGATATCAAGAGCTCCGAAGAGGCGGAGGGAATTTTTCGTGGCGAAGGAGGGCAGTGTTGACGCAGGAACTTGTGATGATGGGAGGTTTATTCGCTTGGCGGGTTCCTCGGCTCCTTCATCGTAGAGAATGGCCTGTACATTGTGTACAATTGCTTGTTTGTCGGAGACAGGGAGACGTGAGTCGAACAGTGACAGGCCAATGAGATCTTCGCTCAAGTACCAGAAATGGCGGCTCAGAGTGGTGAAGCAGGCCTTCCGAATACTTTCGTCGTGGTACTGAAGGATGTCCTTAGCGAATCCAAGATCGTTGGCGGGAGCGTAGGATGGAACCGTCGATTCGAACCATCGCAGGACGTAGATCTCGGTTGCGAACGAGGGAGAACCGCTGGAGGGCTGACATTTCTCGAGGTGTGACGACTCCAGTCAGCTGCTCCCGAAACAAGATCATCTTCAGAGCGTATATGATACGCGCCATCCAACGCGCTCGATGAAGCGCTCCAGGGCTACGGATCGAGGTCTTCGGAAGAGCAGCGCCGAGGAAAAGGATGCTCAGCTCAGCGAGTTCCTTATAGTCGTCACGGGCTGCTTTTGTCTGAAGCAGACGTTTTCAACCTTGAATGAGATCGTCCCTCTTGGAGACCAGAGTCTCCGGCAGATCTTCGTTGGTGGGAGGGTTTATTGCCGACTGGTTGATGTAAGACCAGGAGTCCTTGAAGTGAGAGAAGATGGTGATCTCAGGACCAGAAGATGACCCCAAACACGTAGAAAAGGCCTTTTCAAGGACAAGTTCGTGGACGTGATGACGGCAAGCAAGTGAAACGAGGGGTCGGCCGATCTTCTGTTGCAAGATGGTGCATGCACCATTGATGGCTCCAGTGTTGGCACTGGTTGTGTCGAAGCACATCGCCACGACTCGTTCCTGGACCCCCCAGTCTTCTAGAGCCTCGAACACAGCTGTAGCGGCGGCATCACCAGTTCCGGAGTGCAGTTTCGGGACTCCTAGGAGCTTCTCCACTCCTTCTCCTGTGACGAGGATGGCGAGTCTTTCGGCGCGAGTGCCATCGTCCTGAGGAAGGATCTTCCCGTCCCAATGAACGGTAAGAGGGGTAAGAGGACTGAAAGTTTCTTTGATGTCCTTCGCCAAAGTGGACCTGTACTTCGCTCTTGTCTGTCAAATGGACTCGGGATTCAGCACAAGCTCTTGTGGATCGTGGCCCAAGCTACTTGCCGTAGTCGCCACAATTCGAAGGGCTTGGCGGCTACTGACCCCAGTTCTGTCAAGGGCTCTGACGAGATCAGGGATAGGACGGACTTCGTGCCCCGTGTCCTCAATCGCTTTGGTGGAGAAGCGACCCGGCGTCGGAAGAAGAAGTCGATGTGTTTGGGAGCGTTGGCTGGACTTGATGACTCAGACGATGACGACTCCAGCTCCACCATCCCCTTCTCCTTTTGGCGTCTGTTGACGGCTACGTGAGAGAGAGCTTCACGTCGGCAAACCGATTCTTTCAGCTTTCTTGTCCAGACCAGCCATCGAACCCCGCCTCCCCTTCTCCTGCTGGGGAAGAAGGAATTTCCTTGTCTTCAGGAATGGTCATCAGAGTGAGGGCGTCGGAGTGGGCGATGTCCAAAAGGTCTGGGAGACTTTCTTGGAAGGGCTTCTGTTTTTTCGGCAGGCGTGACTCCAGTTATTCTTGCTTTTGCTCAGGATCTTCAACTCGTCGAAAAGTCCAGTAATCTTCCTCCTCACGCTAGTTTCTGCGATGGTGGGGATCCTAGCTCGTGTCCAGAAGTCGCGGACCTCCTTTGCAGCCTCAGCTGCACTCTGCTGCACCGTCTTCTTCTCTTCCTTGTGTGCGTAGAAAAATCGTCGTAAAACGTCTCCACGGCTGGGAAGTTTTGCTCCTGTGATAGTAGGAACACTATGGCCAAGAAGCCAAACTTCAGTTTGCTTTCTCGTGGTCATGACCTGAGGGCGAAAGAGGAAATGTTCAAGATCGATCCGCCACCTCTAAATATCAACCGATTAGCCTGAAACTTTGCACGCGACAGTTTCTAAGTACAAGGCAGAATACCACAGAAGTACGTGAAAAAATATTGACTTTGAAAAAATACCCCTATGCGCTATTGGCACCCTAGTGCGCGGCGTGTGTGTATGTGTGTCCTGTGGCTGACTGAATTACCTGGCTGGTGCTGCAGTTGTGTTGGCGAGGACAAGTCAGGTCAGTGTCAGGTCACCCTCTAATCCTGGTCCCAGACAGGGGTGTGGCCTAAGCCAATGCAGGTGTGTGTGTGTGTGTTAGCGCCGCTACAGTGGTAAGCAAGGTGGGATAGGAGACAGCATAGGCCTTTGTACCACCTCGACCCCTCAATCCTCACCCCTGTACCTTTACGGATAAGGAAACTGTATGAAAGAGTGCTAGTAAAAAGGCTGCAACGGTATCTGTAGACGGGACAAAAGTCTTCCACATGGTACACCAAGACCAAGACCCATCACGGGGCCACACCGTCCGCCTCAAGGCCGAATCACACCATACCATCATGGTGAAATTGGTGACAAGGCACCGTCTCATCACATCCGTTAGAATTTCTTACATTCTAACAAATAGACGTGTTACACTAATCGGGTGCGCCGCCGTCACGGCTCCAATACATCACCATTCTGTCACGTAACGGTTTCTGGGGAAGAATATTTTAACGTAATGAGACTGTACCGTGCTGATAATTGTCGTTCTCTCAAGGCTTTATGTATCCAAAACAGTGTCTTTTAGAGTTCAACTCCTCTTCTTCATCCAACAGAAGCAAATTTACGCAAATTTCTTCAAGCATAGCCTCTGGGCACCATGTCTGCTTAGAGGGGAGCAAGAGCTTGCCGAAAATGACGGAACCGTGACGACTAGTGTGAATACAAGGCACGGCTGACGGAACGCTGCCGTGATTGCAGTGTGAACCAGCCTTCACCTGTACCTGCCTGAAGAAGACTAATCAACTCTCGTGACTGTGATAGATTCATAGGTGTAAACCAGTGCAAATATCGTCGATCCCGACAACGGTGCCCTTCAACAATTACAACAATAACAACAAGGTAGAGATGGTAGTGGTTACCTTACAGTGTTACCAAATTCTTCATAATTTTTTTTGTATTGGACAAACACCAATTTCGGGGCCGAACTTAGTCCTTTCCTAAATAGTTTTTGTGTGTTTTGAATTATCTGGCTCTCGTTTTTGTCGGAAAAATGTTTGTTTAGATGTGGGGGTGGGGTGGGGGAAAAACTTGCCCCTCAAGGTCCGCCCGCAAACATTGCTATGCTTTTCACACTGCCCATATTATTGGAATTTTGGTTTTTTCTCTATATATCTGTTACAAAACCCAAACCCACCTCTAACCTAACCAAATTTCTGATTTTAACCTAATTTAACTTTCGGCTAAAAATAAACGGTAGATTTTTGGTACTGTGTAATTGCCATTATTATTCAATTGCGCCATGGGAAAGGGGCTCAAAATACTCAGAATGAAGAAAGCTACCGATGGTGTAGGTAAGAGTCCTAGGACTTTTGAAAGCCCACTACTAAAATAATACCAATATTCCATACTGCCAAATTTTCCACAAAGCCTAACACATAGCAGAAAAGAACAAAGGCATACCTAAAACACATTAAATCTAAGCTATATGTTCATAGTTAGCAAAAAAAATTAGGGATATCAATTCGGGGGGGGCATCCTGCAATATATTATGACCGATTTTGGGTTACCCTAACAGTGTCATTCCCCTTTACATTTTACTAATAAAAATTTTTCAATCACTTCACTGCACTGTGAATATTGTATTTGGGTACATGCTCATAATAATTTTTTCCCCCTTTAACAAAATTTTTTTTTTTTAATAACTTGATAAATTTACGAATATTTTCCTAAAAAACACTTATATATTTTTTTCTCTCAAAACCTCCGTGTAAAATAGGGGTGCGTCTTTTTGCGGAGGTGCGTCTTATGCGCCGGCAAATACGGTAATTATATTAATTATATATTATATATATATAATATATATATATATATATATAATTATATATATATAAAATATATTAAAATATATAAATTGGTTGCCAATAAAAAATCAAAAGTTTGAATTTTCTTCCTACTTTGGTGTAATGGTGGCATCTATGCAAAAACCATCGTATGCAAAGTTTGACCTCAATCAGTTGATATTTGGGGGTGGCGGATTACAACTTTGTTATTTACCCTTTGCACTGGCCTATTAAGGAGGGGATGTCATCTCTTGAAAGCGGACAAGCCGGACATCCCTTCCCCAGCAGGGCTGCTGGTCCCCCTCTTGGTGGGTATTAGCCCCTCGGTGGGGGGGGTATCATGGGGAGCCACCCCATCATTGTGGCCGGCTTGGCCGGGGAAGGGAGCCTTCGAGGTCCCGGGCTGTTGATGGCGATGGGCCTCCACAACTTGGGGAGGAACTGGCGCTGTTCCACGTCTTTGGTCAGCCGGAGGTTGAAGGACTGGGATGAGCGCCACTCCTCGCTCGGCTGTGTCGTTGACGACCCCGAAGTCCCTCGATTCGGCGGCAGGCCTCGACGTACGATTCCTCTTCCTGCCACTTCAGAGGGTTGGCGGACAGGAAGTCGGTCCTGATATCAAGAGCTTCGAAGAGCGGAGGGAATTTTTCGTGGCGAAGGAGGCAGTGTTGCCGCAGGGAAATTGTGATGATGGGAGGTTTATTCGCTTGGGCGGGGTTTCCCCGGCTCCTTCATCGTAGAGAAAGGCCTGTACAATTGCTTGTTTTGGGCGGAGACAGGGAGACGTGAGTCGAACAGTGACAGGCCAATGAGATCTTCGCTCAAGTAAACCCAAAAAAGGCGGCTCAGAGTGGTGAAGCAGGCCTCCGAATACTTTCGTCGTGGTACTGAAGGATGTCCTTAGCGAATCCAAGATCGTTGGCGGGAGCGTAGGATGGAACCGTCCCATTCGAACCATCGCAGGACGTAGATCTCAGTTGCGAAACGATGAGAACTGCTGGAGGGCTGACATTTCTCGAGGTGGGGACGACTCCAGTCAGCTGCTCCCGAAACAAGATCATCTTCAGAGCGTAAATGATACGCGCCCTCCAACGCGCTCGAAGAAGCGCTCCGGGGCTACGGATCGGGTCTTCGGAAGAGCGCCGCCGAGGAAAGGATGCTCGGTTTCAGCGAGTTCCTTATAGTCGTCACGGGGCTGCTTTGTCTGAAGCAGACGTTTCAAACCTTGAATGAGATCGTCCCTCTTGGAGACCAGAGTCTCCGGCAGTCTTCGTTGGTGGGAGGTTTATTGCCGACTGGTTGATGTAAGACCAGTAGTCCTTGAAGCGAGAGAAGATGGTGATCTCAGGAGCAGAAGATGACCCCAACACGTAGAAAAGGCCTTCTCAAGGACAAGTTCGTGGACGTGATGACGGCAAGCAAGTGAAACGAGGGGTCGGCCGATCTTCTGTTGCAAGATGGTGCATGCACCATTGATGGCTCCATTGTTGGCACTGGTTGTGTCGAAGCACATCGCCACGACTCGTCCTGGACCCCCCAGTCCCTTTAGAGCCTCGAACACAGCTGTAGCGGCGGCATCACCAGTTCCGGAGTGCAGTTTCGGACTCCTAGGAGCTTCTCCACTCCTCCTGTGACGAGGATGGCGAGTCTTTCGGCGCGAGTGCCATCGTCCTGAGGGAAGGATCTTCCCGTCCCAATGAACGGTAAGAGGGGTAAGAGGACTGAAAGTCTCTTTGATGTCCCTTCGCCAAAATGGACCTTTACTTCGCTCTTGCCTGTCGAATGGACTCGGGATTCCCGCACAAGCTCTTGTGGATCGTGGCCCAAGCTTTCTTGCCGTAGTCGCCACAATTCGAAGGGCTTGGCGGCTACTGACCCCCTTCTGTCAAGGGCTCCGGGCGAGATCAGGGATAGGACGGACTTCGTGCCCCGTGTCCCCCAATCGCTTTGGTGGAGAAGCGACCCCGGCGTCGGAAGAAGAAGTCGATGTGTTGGCAGCGTTGGCTGGACTTGATGACCCCAGACGATGACGACTCCAGCTCCACCATCTCTTCTCCTTTTGGCGTCTGTTGACGGCTATGGGGAGAGAGAGCTTTCACGTCGGCAAACCGATTCTTTCAGCTTTTTGGCCAGACCAGCCATCGAACCCCGCCTCCCCTTCTCCTGCTGGCAAGAAGGAATTCCCCTTTTCTTCAGGAATGGTCACAGAGTGAGGGCGTCGGAGTGGGCGATGTCCAAAAGGTCTGGAGACTTTCTTGGAAGGTCTTCTGTTTTTCGGCAGGCGTGACTCCAGATTATTCTTGCTTTTGCTCAGGGTCTTCCACTCGTCGAAAAGTCCCGTAATCTTCCTCCTCACGCTAGTTTCTGCGATGGGGGGATCCTAGCTCGTGTCCAAAGTCGCGGACCTCCTTTGCAGCCTCAAACTGCACTCTGCTGCACAGTCTTCTTCTCTTCCTTGTGTATGTAGAAAAATCGTCGTAAAACGTCTCCACGGCTGGAAGTTTGCTCCTGTGATAGTAGGAACACTATGGCCAAGAAGCCAAACTTCAGTTTGCTTTCTCGTGGTCATGGGCCTGAGGGCGAAAAGAGGAAATGTTCAAAATCGATCCGCCACCTCTAAATATCAACCGATTTGCCTGAAACTTTTGCACGCGACAATTCAAGTACAAGGCAGAATACCACAAAAGTACGTGAAAAAATATTGACTTTGAAAATTAAACCCCCATGCGCTATTGGCACCCTAAATATATATATATATATAAAATATAATATATATATATATATATTATATATATATATATATATATATATATATAATACACTATATACATACATTCGACCTCGATTAAACGGACCTCGGTTTAACGGACTTCGGATTTAACAGATTCCATTTGCGTGGACAAATTTGGGGACAAGAATGGGATGTCAGACCACTTATTGCCGCTCGAATTGTCAACTCAACATAATTTATTATTTTCTCATTTAATTTGGAATGTTTGGGTTTTAAGGAGTTTTGATTATCAAATTAAGATATATAAGGAAGGAGCCTGTGTTGTTAGGGATTTTTGTGGTAGAAGGGGTGTATTGTTTAAAATAGTTATTATTAGTGTTATGGGGGGGTCGCTGCAAGACCGTCTCCCTGTAACCTCAACACTTAATCACCTTATTTAAGGTGACACGCAGTGCTACACTGACCTAAATAGTGACACGTGTATAAAAACAGAGCATCACAACCATATAGTATTATAATAATGAGCAACAGTCTTTGATAATAACTATACCTTTGACAGCCACCGGCCTGTCTGGCTTTTTGTTGTTCTTCTTGTGACCTCTTCTGCTTAGGATCGCTTTGTAGGTCTGTCAAACTCAAGCTCGACACATATCTCCCTTTTTGATATCTGTAGCCCTTTCTTTAGTTTTCTTTCTTTCCCATTTTTCTTTTAGTTGTGACCCATATGTTTACCTTTCCACTACCAGACGCTGAGAGAAAACACCAATATTTGAGGGTTTAACTCATCACTTTGTGGGAGACTTTTTTTTCCCTTTTTTATCTCATTTTGCAGTGATTATAATGTCTCATGATGCTGCTGCTGCTGCCGCGGCCGCGCTGCCAGGCGTTGAAAGAGCGCCTTGCTTGTACTTTCATATCTTTATTCATATGTATAAATAATAGCCATTAAAAAGTGATTATATGTCTACATTCCCTAGTTCCTAGGAATAATTATATTTCATAGCATACCCAATTTAGCAGTAATGAGTGAGCCTGGATACTTACTACCTCTCCGAATACCAGTCCCAACAGTCGTGGGCGACTGTGCCAATCCCTGATGTAGCGCCAGTCACTGTTTACCTCCCAACATAGCTACACGGTTGGTTGTTTTGTGATTATTTCTCATTTATTTCACGCGTGTAGGGCGTACCAAACCCACATGTAGCCATTACTGTTTTACCTCCCAACAAGCTACGTTTTTTACGAAAGGCAAAGCTTACGCCCGGTCTAGTTGTGTTTTGTGATTATTTCTCATTTATTTCACATTTTTTTGTTTTTCTTATTTTATTTCATACGCTTGGGAAAATACCCTTGCTCTAATGGACAATCGGCTTTAACGGACCACTTTTCCCCCTTTTAGTCCGTTAAATTGAGGGTTGACTGGTATAATATATATAATATAAAATATATATATATATATATAATATATATTTTATATATAAAATATATATATATATATATTATATTATTAATATAATAGTACCCTCCTAAGTTTCACGCTAACAGAGTTTTGCGATCCTTGAGTTTCGCGCCAAGTCCTAATTTCTTACAGGACTTTCGCGCTGCTTCGTTCGTTTTGTTTTGTTTTCTTTCTTTCTTTGGTGTGCGTTTTTACCTAGTACAGGAAAAGAGCTATGCTCGTACTGTCCCGTCTCCCAAATCTACTATTATCCAGTTTGCCTTTGAAGTCCTGAATACTTCTTTCATTAATCACTTTTGCATCAAGGTTGTCCCAGGCTTCTATGCTTCTATACGGGGAAACTGTATTTTTGTATGTCCCTCTTGCATGTTGTCCTTTTCAATTTCTTCTCATGACCTCTTGTACTTTTTATCGTCCACACAAACCCGATCCTCTCTATCATTTTTTCCAGACCCGTTGATACTCTATACCCTGCTATAAAATCCCCCCCTTTCTCTTCTTTTCTCAGAGTTGGGAGTTTCAGTCTTGAAAGTCTTTCCTCATATGGTAATATCTCAGGCTTGGAGCCATTTTTGTGGCTGGGCTTTGTAGTCTCTCAATTTTCCTTATATCCTTCTTTTTATGTGGTGACCAAATCACTGCCGCATATTCCAACCTTGGTCGAATCATGTTATCAATTTCTTATCATCTCTTCATCCAGATATTTGAATGCCCTTCTTATATTCCTCAGCACCCGATATGTAAACTCCTGTGATCTTGTTTATATGCTTCTCAGGTGAAAAAATTATCCGTAATCCATACTCCCAGATCTTTTTCGGCCTTTTTTTGATTATCCATTAATTTTTCCCCTCGAATACTTTCCTCTCTGTCTCTTTTTGCTACTGCCCATTTCCATCACTTTACACTTTTTAGCATTAAACTCCATTTCCCATAATTGACTCCCTCTGAAAATCTATCTAGATCCTTTTGTAAATCCTCACAGTCCTCTTTTACTTTCTATTTTCTTTGTAATTTAGCATCATCAGCGAATAAGCTCATATAACTGTTCACCTCCCTTTGTCATATCTTTACATAGACCAAACATCACTGGGGGCCAATACCTGATCCTTGAGGAAATCCACTTATCACTGCATCATTCTGACTTCTGATCGTTTTATTACTGTTCTCATCTCTCTGTTGCTCAAAAGTCTTCCTCCACTCAGCAACCACCCTTCAATCCTCCTACATGTTTTTAGCTTTTCCAGAGCAGTCTCTTGTGAGGTACCTTTTCAAATGCCTTCTTTAGGTTCCAGGTATATGCAATCGACCCACCCCTCTCTTTCCTGTGTCACATCGATCACTCTCGAGTAAAAGCTTAAAAAGTTCGTTGTACATGACATTCCTCCTCTAAATCCAACTGGCCACCTGCGAGTTGTTGTCTCTTCCAAAAATTTTCAAATATTTTTATAGTGACGCTAGTATTAGAAGTTCATGTCGCCCCCCTGTATCCTCCGATGCACTCGCAATGGTAGATAGAGTTAATGGGCAGCATGTGGGTGTTCTTAGGCCCCTCGACATTGCAGAGAAAAATTTAATAGCTTAACGGTAATTTCAAGACTACTGGTCTTACATCACCAGTCGGCAATAAACCCTCCCACCAAAGAAGATCTGCCGGAGACTGGGCTCCAAGAGGGGCGATCTCATTCAAGGTTTGAAACGTCGCTTCAGACAAAGCAGCCGTGGACAAATATAAGGACTCGCTGAGCTGAGCATTCCTTTTCCTTGGCGGCGCTCTTCCAAGACCTCGATCCGTAGCCCCGGAGCGCTTTATCGAGCGTGTTGGATGGCGCGTATCATTTACGCTCTGAAGATGATCTTGTTTCGGGGGCAGCTGACTGGAGTCGTCACACCTCGAGAAATGTCAGCCCTCCAGCGGTTCTCATCGTTCGCAACCGAGATCTACGTCCTGCGATGGTTCGAATCGAGGGTTCCATTCTACGCTCCTGCCAACGATCTTGGATTCGCTAAGGACTCCTTCAGTACCACGACGAAAGTTTTCGGAAGGCCTGCTTCACCACTCTGAGCCGCCATTTCTGGTACTTGAGCGAAGATCTCATTGGCCTGTCACTGTTCGACTCACGTCTCCCTGTCTCCGACAAACAAGCAATTGTACAGGCCATTCTCTACGATGAAGGAGCCGAGGAACCCGCCAAGCGAATAAACCTCCCATAATCACAAGTTCCTGCGGCAACACTGCTCTCCTTCGCCACGAAAAATTCCCTCCGCCTCTTCGAAGCTCTTGATATCAAGACAGACTTCCTGTCCGCCAACCCTCGGGAAATGGCAGGAAGAGGAATCATACGTCGAGGCCTGCCGCCGAATCGAGGGACTTCGCGTCGTCAACGACACAGCCGAGCGAGGAGTGGCGCTCATCCAGTCCTTCAACCTCCGGCTGACCAAAGACGAGGAACAGCGCCAGTTCCTCCTCCAAGTTGTGGAGGCCCATCGCCATCAACAGCCCGGGACCTCGAAGGCTTCCCCTTTCCCCAGCCAAGCCGGCCACAATGAGTGGGGTGGCTCCCCATGATACCCCCCCACCGAGGGGCTAATACTCACCAAGAGGGGGACCAGCAGCCCTGCTGGGGAAGGATGTCCGGCTTGTCCGCTTCAAGAGATGACATCCCCTCCTTAATAGGCCAGTGCATAAGGGTAAATAACAAAGTTGTAATCCCCCACCCCTAAATATCAACCGATTGAGGTCAAATTTTTGCATACGATTGGTTTCTTGCATAGATGCACCATTACACCAAAGTAGGAAAAAATTCAAACTTTTGATTTTTTTTGGGGCACCCTAACAAACACTTTTCCTCTCTTTTTTCACAGGATCTCTCTGACGGGCTCAAGCTAGCCCGTGGTCCTCCCTGCTGGAGGCCCACCCCAAAAAAAAAAAAAAAAAAAAGTAAACCCTTATAACTCGCACTGTTTGAAAGGTTTGAAAGTTTTTATTATACGCCAGCGACCCCGAGACGGGGCATACAAGTAATCACTAAAAAAAAAATAGACACCATTTAAAACCTAAACTCAAACATAAATCATATATCTATTCCTACTACGTTTATATTTTCAAACACTTCAAATACAACAAAAAAACTTTGCTAAATTGTACATAGTAACGCGTATTTTGTAGTGTCAAACACTTTTTGCATTTTCAGAACTTTTGGGGTTATCATGATAATTTTTTCTTGAGTTATAATCTCCTTTTTCTCCTCAAAGTGCTTACACCTAAAAAAATAATGAAATTCATCACCAATCTCATTTTGCAGTACATATAACACAAAACCCTTTCATCTATACAAACATTATTGTACCTTCCAACTACAATTGGTAATTTGCTGTTTCCACATTTAAATTTACATATATTAATACATACTGTTTTGGGGAAATTTCAATAATAGTTCTTGAGTTCTGTACACGTAGTCATTAGCCCTGTAGTTAACACACGCCAGATTGTTCTCCACTTCTTCACACCATTTTGTTTATACATATCACTCGACCGCAACTTAAACGCTTCCTTAAGCCACGGCTTTTTAAATAGATCAGCCTGACTAAATATGTTTTGACATGCCGTGGCTATTTAGGACATCTATTACCTTAGTTAGCCAGGGTGATTTATAGTGTTGCTTTCGTATAATCTTTTTATGAAAAATATAATGCATTTGAAATTTTACCTTGACCATTGGCAATACCATGAAAAAAAGTTAACCCTTCTGTTACCTATAACCTCCTCAAAGCTCTTACATCCCAGTTCACCAATAATCATACAGGTTGATGTGGACTTACAAAGCTTAAGTAGTCTTTTGTAAAACTTATTACGTGCGGTGTTTAGCTGTTGAATATTACCATAGCCCCTACTTCACAACCCTACAGCATTTTAATTTTGTCAGCCCAGATCAAGGCATAGATCCAAATGTAGATTAAGTGTATTAATTTTTCCTAAAAACCACATGTAGCCCTCTTTTGCTTTTATGACTTGCTTAGCTTTGGCTTTATGAAACAGTCCCATTGAAGTTGAACTTTACTCCTAGATACACGTAGTCGTCAACAACATCAATATAATTTTAAACCAAACTTAAAATGTACGTATTTCCTAACTTTCCCTTTTTAAAATAAAATTACCTTAGTTTTATTTACATTTAATTGCAGTGACCAAAATTGCAGTAATCATAAACTGCTTCCAAAGCACACTGTATGAGTTGACTATTTTCTGCAAGTACTATTGTGTCATCGGCGTATAACAACAAAATAAGCGTAAAAAAAATACAATTTCTTCATCATTTAATACATCTATAGCTGTATCGTGCAGTAAGGATAAACCAGTGAAATGTTTTTGAAATGAAAGGAAATTAAAACCCATTCAAATAAATTGCAAATAACAATGGCGACAGATTTTCCCCTTGCCTTACTCCAACATTACAAGGGAAAAACACTTGAAACTTTACTGCCAATTTTAATACTTGACTTAGCATTTGAATATATATTCACGATCACCCGGGGTATTCTACCATTAATATTACTGTTCAGCATTTTCATCCATAGGTATGACCTGTCAATGAATCAAATGCATTTTTATAATCAATGAATGCACAAAAAAGTTGTTTCTTCTGAGATATATAATAGTCTACCCAGAACATTAGAGTGAAATATGATCCAGCGTGCTAAAAACCCTGTCAAAAACCTGCTTGTTCGTCCCCCAATGATCCTGCGGCTAGTTAGATAATTATACAATCGTGAATTGATTATAAAAGTGAATAATTTACCAAGACAATTTTAACAATTTTTACCCTGGATAATTGTCCACCTCATGAATAGATCCCTTGCCCTTGGTATATGGGTTTTATCAATGCTATCGTCCAATCTGTTGGAATAATTCCAGTTATGAGAACAGTATTAAACAGTATACACAGTTTGGAAACTTTTACATTTGGACAACTTTTCATAAATTCATTCAAAATGTGATCAATTCCTGGGGCTTTATTATTTCGTAATGTTTTACAATGCACTATTACTTCATCCAATGTGAACAAGTTGTTTATATGTGCATTGTTTCTTTCAAAAATGGTTTCCTCGTTAACGATCGTTTTCGCCCGCATGATAACCAACCCTAGTTCTCTAAAATGATTCGTAAATGTCTGTAAAGAAATATTTTCCTAGCTTCTGGTCATTGTTACAATGATTGAGAGTATTCCAATTTCACGTGGATTATCTGTTTTCATCTGTCTTAATTTGTTAATAAATTACCTCATATGATCGTCTCGACTTTCTAATGACATTCTTATGTTTCTTACCCCTATCCCTCAACAGTTGTTTTCTTTCTTCATGTGATTTATCCTTTAGGGATCTCCTGTATTTCATATAGTCAAGTTTAGATTTTTTACATTCATCGGTAAACCATACCCTTTTTACTTTGTTTCACACGTGTATTTTTCTTGATAGTTTGCTCCTGATACTTTTTGTGTCCTTCGCAGCTTTAAAAATATGTTATTCAATTCACTAACTAATTGGTCAATAAGATCCTGACTGACATCCGATGTATTGGTAGTTTCTAATTCATTTCTAATTTTTACAATATTATTTAGATCGAAACCTCTGGAATATTCTGTCTCTTGATCTCTATTCCACTTACATTTGATTGACTTTTCACTCTGTGAAACTCTAACAGCCTCACTATCTCTTGCCATGAAAACTTCCTCAGAAGATCCTAAACAAAATCTAGGCATAAGGCCTATGTTTATCTGATAACATTGGATCAAAAGCATCTACACAAAAAAAAACTTGGCGCGCCAGAAAATAGTCAATAAAGCTAGCATCGTCCGAAAGTTGCCGTTCCTATGAAAAAATCTTCCCCTACCCTCCCATTGCTATCTTTTAAATCGTTACACTGACAGAGCTCTATCAACTTTTTACCATTATTATTAACTGTTGTGTCACTACTGAACCCTTCACTACACATTAACTGTTGTGTCACTACTGAACCCTTCACTACACATTAACTGTTGTGTCACTACTGAACCCTTTACTACACATTAACTGTTTTGTCACTACTGAACCGTTTCACTACACATTCCTAGTTTCTCAAAAATTTTCCTTTGAAGTACAAAAAGTCTGCATATCCCAATTCATCATAAAAATCTACCTGTAGAAAATCCTCACGAGCACCAGTCCTACTATTGCAGTCTCCTATCAGTACACTGGGAGTTTTGTAAGTGGCTGTAAGCTTACTAATATCTAAAGATAAGTCATCAAATACTTCAGAATAACAATGTTTTCGATGCTTCATGGGGGTATGTAAACAGACCCTAGGAGAAAATTACTGGAAAATTTAATCCCAAAACTAGTCACACAACAAATCTTCTGAAACACATGATAATTTTTTGAAATGAATCTAATATATGCACTAGAGACCAACACACTTACCCCCCTGCACACCAGGGTATGGGTACCTTTTTCCCTTGCAATCAATTGTAAAGCATTTGAATCCCTTTAGTTCAACATCACATCTAACTTTAGTTTTTTGATAAACATACTATATCAAAAATCATTAATATAAACCTGAAAGATACCATTATTGATTTTAGAATTCAGACCCCAAACATTTAACCCACCAAAACTTTAATCACCTTTTCGAATTCTGTACGAACATTGTTACTGTCTGTGTGTATCCCACGGCGGTCTCGTTGTGACTGTAGCAAGTTCCATCCGGGGGTCGCAGAATTCTACTTGTTTTCTGTCCAGGAAAGCTTCGAGTCTCTCTTCGTTCCAACCCAGCTTTTACAGGTCGTCTGGGGTATCGAAGACTCTTTTAACTTCGCTTCATTTTCCTTTCACCAATGCGTAAATCTTGCCACCAGTCGTCCAGTCTTGCTCGTACGTGGATCCCTCCTTATTTCGTAAAGCATGCTATTTCTTGTTCTGGTTAGGTCTTCTTCTATATATATCCCCCTGCTTTAACTTCTTTTTGTTCCGAAGCAGCTCAATCATCTTGTCCCGTCTTGCGAATCTAACGATGATTGGCTTTGGCTTGTTAACGTCGATCGTTGTTTCCAGCCGGTGACTGGTGCTGATGTCTTCTTTAACTACCGTCACGCCCACTTCACTAGCAAGCTTTCATAACAAGTTCGGTAGTAATTTTCTCCCTCTTCGAACTTCAGACCTTTAATCCTCACATTGTCTCTCCTGTTGTACTGTTCAAATTTTCCAAATTTCTTTGTATAATCACAGGGTTTTAGGGCTTGAATAACTTCGGTCACTATTGAAGCAATGGTCGAATCTGCTGCCTCGTTTCCTTCTGATGTCATTCGCCTTGTTTGTGGACCTTTCTCTAAGTTCTTCGTAATTTTCTTTACCACTTTGTCCAGAGATTTCTTGATTTCAGCTGTTAATGTACACTCAACTCACTGGATTTATCCTCCTCCTCTGTCTCGAGGAGGGCACAGAAACCACTTCTGAACATAACTAAGTACTATGTTTCCAATATAGCACAGTAGGCAGAAAGGGGCAGTAGGCACGTCCTTTTTCGGTCTGGTGCCCCTGGCTTCAAGTCAGACACCAAGTCATAACTCGGAATTTGATATAACTGGGCAAGGCCCAAGAGTTTTTGTTTTTTTTTTTTTTTTTTTTTTTTTTTTTTATGCATCTATGCCTATAGCGCATGTAGGCAGTGAGCTCCAGGGGTGGGATGGTAGGCCCCGGGAGGCTCACTCGAGGGCTGTGATGGTTGGCCATCGCCCGTGGTGGCGCAGGCAGGTTTGGGTTATAGTGACGCCTGTGATTAGAGGCTCATGCCGCCCCCTGTGTCCTCCCATGCACTCGCAGTCGAAGGTAGAGTTTAATGGACAGGTATAGTGTTGCGTAAATTTAAGTGCTCAAGTGATGTAAAATTAAGTTGTACAGGTTACAGTACTGTATACAATACAGTACAGAGTTTTTGATTAAAGTGATTACAGTGATACCAGTGTTTAAAAAGCGACGAGTCCCCCTAACATCTTCTACATGTTACAAAAAGGCTCCCCTCTCCTTGGATTATGAGCATATGCCTGCTGCTACCCGTTTCACTGGTAAGTGTGTTTTTATTCTTTTACAGTACTGTATTTACAATTTTGTATTTTTTTTTCCCCCCCATATCAGAGGAGGACATTACATAACTCGGCACATTGAAAAACTCGGCAAGGGCCAGAGCCCCTATCGTGCCAGTTTATAAAGCTTTTACTGTATGTGCAATGTATTATAATCATCTTTAAATCACATTTTATCAAATTTTCGTTGTTCATTATTGTTATAACCATCCACATCACCGAGATTGATCCCCGATGAGAAACCCAAAAACTTTCTGCACCGTCGAGTGGCCTAAGAACACCCACATGCCCTGCTCGCTCATTAACTCTACCTTCGCATGCGAGTGCATCAGAGGACACAGGGGGCGGCATGAGCCCCCTAATCCCCAGACATCACTATAAAAATCCTGCCTGCGCCACCACTGCGAGGGCCAACCATCCAGCTCTAAAGTGAACCTTCAGGGCCTACCAACCGGACCTTAGTCCCCTGCCTACAGGCGCTATAGGCACAAAAGTAAATTTTTATTATTTTTTTTAAGCCCAATTATCACATTAACCATCGGCCGTAAAGACAAACAGTCGTAATTGCATAGGTCGTTTAAATCGGCGAATAGTTGTGTGTGTGGGGGGTGGGTGTGTGTGTGTGTGTGGTGTGTGTGTGTTTTTGTTTTTTTTATATTTTAAAAATATATATAATATATATATAATTTTATATATATATATTATA
>JACEEZ010005114.1:9111-51221 GCA_016584305.1 Chionoecetes opilio
ATTGGTTTTTTATTAGAAATCATTCGGTATACTTGAAAGAGAACATATATAGGAAAAGAAAAGAAATATAATCAATACATGTAAAGGACTAAACATAATCTAACCTTGTTAATAATCAACCAATTACAGGATGATGCACGATCAGAACAGGCAACAGTGATTAACAAATATAACATCAGGAGGTGAAAACACATGCATAATGCTGTCAAGTGGTAAATTATGGCCAAATATCAGTTACATATCCAATGCGTAGTTTATTGTGGCATTAATAGAAGGCTTTACTCCCATTATTGACCACATGTACTAGGAAAAATATGTTAGGAAAGGTAAGCATTGGTAATAAATAACATCAGGATGAGCGAAACAATGTAGCTTGAACTGTCATGAGCGGGTACTTAAGATTTACAATAGATACCCATTAAAAGTCCCCTGCGTGAAATATAGTTATGCTCTACGACTATAGAGGGCGTGAGAGGCGACCAGGTGCCAACACGTATTATGGTCACCCAATTTTCTATTGGTCGCAGAGTCACTTTCCTATCATGTGTATATAGTCATTAGGGGGCTACTCGCGAGGTTTCTCATACCAAAGTGATGTTGGTATGAAGAAATCATTTTGGTCCAAACTTGGTGTGTCGCGAGTACGGTCGAATAATCTAAAACTTGAACTTGAGTTGGGAGATTGGGAGGCACCCAGCGGAAGTCTTTTGTCCGGCGCCATATGTAAACAACCCCTTTTGCCTCATCCAGCTGATAATGACTTCGCCATGGCAGCGGTCTCTTTAATACCGAAACATACCGAAATAACCCTGAAAACATACCGAAATATATAAAAAGATACAGAAAGACGCATTTCTATGTATGTATTATGTCTCAATACCAAAATATGGTATAAAGAGTATGCTGTACATATATTTCAAAAACGTATTTTGGTGTATTTCGGTATTAACTCTTAATACCGAAATACATCCAAACACATACCCAAATATACCGTATGTGGTATGTAATTCGGTGTATTTCGGTAGAGACACTCCCATGGCAGCACACGGCTTGGTAAAAATGGACGAGGACTGCACGCTCATTTTCTGAGATACTGACTAGGTTTTCCTTGCAAAAAAGTAGCACATTTTCTGATGGAGGTATTTTAATTGGAAATATTTCGCAGAAGTTGGCGGCGCCAACCACCCGGGCAATCGCGCACCATCAAATATGTTTTTTTTAACCTAAATAGTTCAACAAAACCTAACCCAAAACTACCTTAAGCCTAACATAACCTAAACCAAACTTTAACATATAACCTAAATCTAACCTAACCAAAACTAAACGTAACTTAACTCAGCAATTATTATACAAAAATAAGTTATATTTTTGGTTTCCGGAAGTGAATAACTACTGCATAATATACTAAACCGAAAATAATAGAGAAAAAGTAAGCTGTGAGGCCTGTAAAATCTGTGCTGACGGCGGTAGCGACCGCGCAGTTCTCGTCCATTATAATAACCCATGGCGATGGGACATGATGAGGCCTTTTGATGGCCACGTGACAGTTAAAATAAGTTTATTTACATTAATGATAGGATTTCCAGGGTCTTCCCATGATAATCAGTGTTCACTTTATAAAGTTACCAGTACCAATTAAGTTCCCTGACGAGGAAGTGACTCATCTTAGGGAAGGACTGCACACAGAAATAAGTGAATGAAGTTGGGGAGGCACTTGTGTCGCAGTGGAATCATAGCAGAGGATAAAGGGAAACATGGCCTAAGAAACAAGTACTTTATTCCAATTTAGTTTTGGCACGTGGGCATCTTCAGAGGAATTTGGGTCACAGGCAAATCTGCTCTATGGGGATCCAGGAGATCCATTGCCTGTTACGGATAAAGCTGATTGGTCTGCGATCCTGCCGCCCATCGTACTCCTTGATTGACGAGAAGTATTCAAGTGTTATGTCTTATACAAATAGGGATAACTATTCATTCATTCACTAACCTAACCTTGACATTTGTCACCTAACCTAACCTTACCTTACTAAGCATTGCAAGCTATTGATGGTATTTAATCTCTCAATGCAGAAACACGGGTAAATGAGGATTACATGTAAATATTGGGTCCTGTAATATCAAGATCAGTAACTGGAACTGTCGCCGAAAATAGGAACATTGCCGGACGTGAAAAATTGGTTAAATTTGTACTTTCAACCAGTAATTGAGTATGAGGTCAAAATTACTCTTTTCCCATGTATTATGATGTGTTAAGACTGAAGGTCACATTAAAAACGTCGGAAATGCCTTATTTTGCAGTTATCCCCCCCTTCATAACAAACCTGGGGACCCGTCGGGAACGCGGGGTTTTGGGCGGGCAAAATGGCAACTAGTAGTTTTGTAGTGATAGTATATTATGTGGATGACGTAAGATGTATCCGGTAAACACTCTACGGAATAACATAAGCCCGGAAATATATAAAAATAAAATAACTGATAAAGTCTACGGGAATTACTTACCTATTCCTCGAAAAATCTCAACATTTAAACCAGTTTAATACAGTACATGGACATTGGTTATTTAACCTAACACAAACTGGGGGAGCGGGCGCCCGGACCCCCCCGCTAGTTCACTAACCTAACCTGGCGTTGGTCGAGAAGTCTAACCTAAAGCAGAGAAAAAGGCGAGATAACTGCAATATGATGCATTTTCAACGACTTTGAGTGCGATCATCATTCTTAACGCATCAAAATACATAGGAAAAGAGTGCTTTCAACCTCTTACTTTATTGGTTGTAAGTACCAAATTACCAAAAATTGGAACATTCGCCTACGGTGGGAACAGTTCCAGTTATCGTGTTCACAATGTCTGTTTCTCCTTACGAACCTAACTCACTTCATTCACCTTGATTGATTGATTAAAGTTTTAAGGCGCCGCAACTGCGGGGTTATTGACGCCTGCTTACAAAAGATGCATGTAAAGTAAAACTAAAAAACTAAATTTAAGATAGAATAAAAATATGAAAATTACCGAAATACAAAAAGAAACAAAAAGTACATATAAAAACAATCATAAGTTAAATATTAAAACATCATAACTTGTTGAGAAGGCCAGCCTTCTCAATAAAATGTATCGGACTTCGTGTCCCGGAGAGAAACACCTCTCTCCCAATGCCAGGGAGAGAACGGTAAGCACCGTCCGACCCGCGACACCGGGACCAAAAATTGCACACGTAGGTCCCCAAGATGGGACCACTCGACCAGCACAGTGACCGCCACAGTTAAGGGACCAAACAATCATCACAGTAAGAAGGGTGGCCCCCCCCTCCATGAGGGAACCATGAGTATATAGAGTGTGACCAATACCGAAATAGTGCCAAGGCAGTCTCCCATCTCCGGGAGAGACCGCAGTAGCGCCAGTCCTCGATACTTTGGCGGATGGTGCGCAGTTTATTTGCCATATAGTAATCAACGTTCTTGCAACTGTTTGTGCAACTGATCTATGGATGCCGAGCGTAGGTCCGTAGCCGGCACGGCAAAATGTGATAGAGCTGTCTTTTAGCTGCAGCTTTTGCCAAGGCATCAGCTTCATCCATACCGGCAACACCTACATGTGCCGTTACCCAAAAAAGCTGAAACCGTCCGGCCTCGCCTCTTGAGCCATATAAAGCCATTCCAGGATGGCATTGACCAGCGGATGCCGGGAGAGTTAAAATACATAGTGATTGAAGAGCACTACAAGAACACTAAAAAATTGTAAAAGAAACATCGGAAGGGTAAAAATAACATGAGCGCATATAAAAATAGCACTTATTTCTAGCCGTAAAAAAACAGATGAAACACTTGGGAAGGCGGAACGCCTTTGTTAAACGATGGGAATACGACACCGTATCCAACTCCTTGATCTGATTTGAAAACCATCTGTAAAGGACAGGGACCGAACTCTGATGTGTGCAAAAGTTGAGTCTACAAAACTGGGCACGCTCAGCTGAGGAGGTAAAGACCCTTTGAGAGCGGAAGGCTTGGCAAAGGGGACACTTCTGGGAGAGCCAGGAACCGACTTCGTAGGCCTATGCTGGGGGCAGATCGTAAAGCCCCAGGAAGGATAGCGTCTCCATAAAGCTGTCAATCGGAAACAAGAGGACTTTGGTAAGCTTCTGCGCCCATGGTAAAGTTGCGATCCTGAATAACAAGACACAGCACGGCCAAGCTATTGAGTCAGGGAGGCGTTGGAGGCGTTTACCAACATTTAACAGGAGGACTGGCGTTGAGATCTAATGGGAGGACACCAGCATCAACCACTCGACTTGGGATGGAGATGACCTGAACACCAAGGTGCCAGACGGACACAGCATGATGTACCGAATCCAGCATCCGCAGTCGACAGGGGGTGTGGCAGAGGAGTACCACTTCACATGCATAGTCAAGCTTCGAAAAGGATAAGTGAGCGGTTGAAGATAGAAGGAGTGTAGCGCGCTCAGCCCCCCAGCTGGTGTGCGAGAGGACTTTCAGTAGATCATGGTACGGAGACAAGTCAGTTTGAGAGCAAGAAGGTGAGGCCCCAAGTCAGTCTATGTCAAAAAATGAGTCCTAAAAACCGGGTCTACTCCCCTACATTGGATTCTCTTCCCGTAAAGATTTGTAGGTCTGGGCGGGATGAATCCCACGGGTTCTGCAAAAAATGAACAGCTACAGGTCTTCGTTGGAGAAAAACCTGAAGCCACGATTCGTCGTCCATTCACAAACTTTATCAATAGCAAAGTTGAAGTCTTCTCTCTGCGACCGACCATCCAGGAGCGCAGCAAAAAGAGATGGATTAATCATCCACGTATAATGTACTAACAATCCCCTCAGGCAGTACATAAACAATTACCATTGATGGCCCACAGCGAACAGAGCTACACCTCAAGACGCTACCTTGGGGGATGCCACCTGGAAGGGTGTTCAGAAGACAGTATGTTGCCCAACTCGAACTCTAAGAACCCGGTTGGCTGGAAACTATGGAGGAACACAGGCAAACGACCCTAGCCCGAAACTCATACAGAGGATGCGCAAGTATAAAGTGTCTCCAACCGTGTCGTAAGCCTTTTCAAGGTCGAAAAAAAGATGGTTCACTGTGTTGGCGAGAGGCGAATGCCCCGCATAGGGATGACTCAAGGGAAATAAGCGCTTCCGTAGTAGAGTGATGCTTACGAATCCACAATAAGAACGGGAGAAAAAGTGTTCCCGTTCAAAAAACCATTACAAGTCGACTATTACCAGTTTTCGAATAACTTACACACACATGAAGTTAGGGACTATGGGCGGAAATTCGCGTAGTGAGTGGTCCTTCCCCGGCTTAGGGATCGGGATCACCACCGCCACACCCCAGCTACTTGGGAAGTTCCTTCAATCCCAGATCCATTAGAGATGATCAACAAGAAATCTAGAGCTCAGTCTCTTAGATGACAGAGCATCGCATATGGTACATCATCTTGGCCTGGGGAAGTGTCAGCGCAAACCTTCAGGCTTGACATAGCCTCACGAGGTTGTAAAAAAGAACATTGTTTAAGATTCCCCGCCTCTGGATGAAAAATCTATGCCTCGCTGTTTCTTGTCGCAGTCGTCCCTAGCACTGGGAGACGCAATGGGTCTGTGCGCGCCACGACACAAAATGGGAAAAGCAAATTCCTCTGCTATAGTCAAGGATCTGCCACAGGGTCGCCATTAATCCAATAGAAACTGGAGGGGAGATGGGATAAACTTCCCCTTCATTTTCCTCACTCTTTGCCAAACCTTTGGAACCGGGGGAGATGCACAGATCGTACTTTATATAAGCCCTCCAAGAGAGTGACGAGACTCTTTCAGAAACCCGTCGGTATCTAGCTCTTAACCTGGTGGAAAAGATATTTTTAGGTGGTACTGAATTTGGCCGCGAATGTATTGCGTCTCAGCACGGCGGGAGTGACTTCCTCGCTTGCAGTACAGTCCTGAGTCCACCACGGAACAGGTCGCGGAGAAAAGATCCAGATGTGCGGGGGATGCTCAGCGATGGCTGCAAAAATGGTTCGAGACACAAAATAATCTACGGCTCATCTATTGTTGGAAAGTCATCTATATGATGTTCAAAAACACAAGCCTTTGGAAAGCCCTCCCAGTCTGCACGAGAGAGGCACCATTTTTGGGAGACATAGGGGAAGGGGGCGAGGACATGCTTTAAGTAGTATGGGATAATGGTCACTCCCCGAAGAGAATCGGCCACCTCACATGAGAAGTCCGAGGGCGCGACCTGTTGGACTGCAGAGTGATTAGGATCAATAGCAGTCAATGTTCCCGTCTGCGAAATGGAAATGTGTTGGTTCTCCGATGTTTAATATATTTAAGTTGTTGCCATCTATAAGAGTTACGAAGAGAATCACCGCGAAGATTTTGGTGGAATTCGCCCACAGAAAATGCCGCACATTAATGTCTCCAAGGAGGAAAAAATGGACGGGAAGCTGGCGATAAGATCCTCAGATCTTGGGAGGTATGTCATCATTTGGATTTAGTTTTTTTTTGGAAGCTTAGAGAATTGAGCAGGACAGTGTAGTCTTGTGTATGGAATACGACCTGCTACAGCCTGCAAGGTGATTGCAGCCGGGATGACAGTTAAGGGGACATCCCGACGATGGTAAAAGGACACAACACCACTAAAGCCACACTGGCTGAGGTGGTGTGTGGGACAGGTATAAAACCTGTCGGGCAGAGACACATCCCTGCCCTATCATTGTTTCTGTAAACAGAATAATTTCTGGGTCCAACGCGTTGATGAGACAGGATAGTTCTCCCAATTTGCACGAATCCAAGAATATTCCATGGAGGCCTTGAATATGTTATTTCTGTGCGTGAAGATGATTGCAGAAAGCTTACGGCTTGTAGACGCTGCGACCATTTGAAAGCCAGGCATCTTTTTCTGTGTTGGTAGAAGATGGTAAACTACTTTTCCTGTACATTCCCAGATGGCGGTTGCGCTTGCGTAACAATCCGGCGGTGAAATCGGGGTTTCTATACGAGGACCCGCGGCAGTAGTAGAGACCGTATATAGGTCCCACCAAAGATGCAGATTTACTGACTGAAGATTTAACCATTCTAGGTTTACTGATAGCTCCCGACGAGGGTCGTGAAGGAAGATTGCCTACAGGCATGCTATCAATACTTGTGTGTCATAATTTTGAGACACCTTCGCCATCAGCGTGTTGTTGAGCGTGTCGCTCAGGCCGCTTCAGGGGGTGGTAACAGGGGCAGTGATATTAGGAGTCACGTCAGTACCCCACACCTATCAGTAGGTTGTATATGTACGCAGTCCAATCCCCTCCTGCTCGCAATTGATATTTAGCCGGAGGGGTACGCCCACTGAGTCTAAGGATCATGAACTGCGAAGTAGCTTCTGAGACTCTTATTGGATGCTTTTGGGAGCCTCTTAGAGGAGAGTCACTATTGTCATTTTTCCCGTGTGCGGCATGTCATACACGAGAGGTGTTGGCGGCTCATATGAGAGGTGTCAGCAGACTCCACCGAAGCACACGGCAGTAGCCGAGAACTTCTTATTTCATTGGGAGGATGGTTAGGTTTAAGAGAATTGGTGGGGAACGCAGGAGGCCTGGATAGCGTCTTCGAAGAAGCAGCAAGACATCGCGGATGCTTAGGTTCTGCTTCCTCCCCGCCTGCTGTCTGTGGGAAAGTTCTCTTTCTGGCGCTCCCAAGGACCTGATAAATTGGAGTTGGCCAAATAAAGGATGTCTTCTCTATTTATACGTGCCCACATTGTCGGGAATCGGTGGGTGATCAGGCACGGCAGTGGGAAGCAGTAGCGGAGCTTGACTTACAGTCAGCTGTGGCTATGGGCACCCAACGCCGAGCATCGTACCACAGCGAGGAGGGGATTTACAAAATTGTTGCCGTGCCAAAGCTGTAGAACTTCATAGCACTGCATAGGGACGGTCGATAAAGGCTTTTATCCTTTAGGGACTCGGGGCGATCCCTGATGGAAATCGGGGAGACTTGATCCGTGGAAATTTATAATGATCATGTTTGCTTCCTACTTGACCTATAGACCTGTTGAACTTTTTCCGGGACACATTTTAGTATTTCTGCCTCCGAAAACTCAAAAGAGGTCGTAGTGGTAGCACGCCTTTGCTGGTATTGAATTTTGGATGAGGTTTGATGGTATCACAAATGCTGTCTTCGGTGATGGGCATGTGGAGAGCATCCGAGCCTGAGTAAGTTCCTTGGATCGGATTAGAAACCCCCCTGTAATCCGTTTCAGGTGGCCTTCCGGGATCATTCCCCATTTCTTTCTCCAAATACCGCGCCGCAAGGAAAAGTTGCCACCACTTTCCTTATAATACGCACGTACCAAGTAGGGGTAGGGCTTGTGGCGGACAGTGGCGTAGATGTTATAGTTTCCTTCAAAAAGTGTTGGGGATGTAGTCATCAGGGCCGTCTCCAACATTACAGTAGCGCATGAGTTCGGCTCTGTAATACTCGCTCACAACTTCCATCTTTGTGGGCTTCCTCATAAGCGAGGAAGCATCATCTGCTGCAGCAAAAATTTATTGTAGCACCCTATTGTTCGTCCATTGTCATAAAATAAGTCGGATGCGGCGAACCACACCATAAGCCTTGAAAAATATCAGTATTGCTCTGTAAGTCACGGCTGGGACACGTTGGACAGAAGCAAGGTGTCCAACGTAGAAGTGCCCCTAGGGCCAGGCTCGTCTCTCAACCCTGTCTTGGTCCCTGATGCGGGGACGCCAGACCGGGGAGCTGAGGAGGAAGGGGCGGTGCCCGCTTGTTTGCCACGTCGGCTGGAAAGGCGCCAGAGGTGGCAATGTCGAGAGGATCCAATGGGAGAGTCGAGGGACAAGCGGACGTCAGGGAGAGAGGCAGGCCGGTGGTAGAATCTTAGTTGTATAACATAAACAAAATTACTCATTCCCCACGCCCCCACCCACCACGGAAGACCAACGAGGGAAGCTTGTCTGTGGGGAAAGGACATCACCAAACAGCTCCAGGCTGTGGTAGCAGGGAAGTATACGCTTCGGTTGCTAGTGTGTGGTGGCAGCCGCGCGGGACGAATGCGTGTGCCCACCAGGCAACCTCCGATTGGCCCTAGCCAACGCCTATTGACCAGGCCGATTGATCCAGCGGGGCCAAACTGGACCTCCCGTCTTACCCCAACCCCCCTACCACGGGCGTGTTGCCCACCAAAGGGAACTACAACCCGCCCGCGGTGGGGAACTCAACGCCAGATTAAGGGGCGCGCGGCGAATATACAGGATGCACGCACGGCAAACACGGAGGGAGCGGAGCGTGAAGTATAAAAGGAAGAAGAAGCGTGAGACGGAAGAGAAGGGTCTCACCGGGCCTATAATCCGCCAAGAAAGGAGAGAAAGGGGATGAAGCAAAAGGCGACAATAACCGGAAGTCCACTTCCCATTGGAGAAGGGGGAGCGCTTGGTCACGAAGACGACGGCCACCGAACCAACAATGGCAGGCAGGCCGACAGAGGAAGGTGGCGCGTCGACCACGCTTCAAGCCTCCGACCACCACGACAAGGTGACTCCCCCACAGCGGGGTCATCACCTATAACATTAAAGCCGTCATCACCTCATAAAAAAGTCACTTTCATACAATTGAGTGTCGCCTGAGAGCCTCCCAACAAACACACAATAACATGGAGCTCTAATTGCGTGTCTTTGTGATATTCACGCCAGTATTCCTAAGTGTACTTCATCTATGACAACCTAACTCACTCATTCAACTTATTTAAGCATCTCATCTTCCATAACAAGTCACATAGGGAACAATTAAAATATCGAACAGGACCTCAGCCACAGATTAATAGCGTACCGCATATTCATGTTTCACTAATGTTCCCCAGGTACTACATATGTGCTTCTCCGCCACAACCTAACACACTTCCTTTATTGTTATGTCATTAATCTTACACGGTACTTGCATTTCGAGGGAGAGAATGTCCGTAGTGGGGAGACTGTAAAGATGCCGAAGGAAGACGCCATTTTATCAAGGTGCACTTGAATATCGAAAACACCTCTGGACACTTGAATATGGATCATGCCAGTCCGAAAACTGCTGGCCAAAAGCGCGGCGAGGACAGAATAAATTCCAAGGATGGACCAAGTGTTTTCAAAATGCTTGATGTAAAAACCTCGCGAGTCGGCCCCTATTGCTTTCCAGTCTTTCTTTAGTATACCGTCTTTGCGAGGCGTCATAGGACAAAAGACCCTACACGCAAGATAGGAAGCAGGTGTTCAAGTTGCTGGTCCATGGGTGTAAAGTGTTTGGACAGCCGCTAGGTGCAGCACCGGCCGCTCGTTGTTTATTGTATATATCGATTAGTGTCACTTTTCTCTAAAGAACATGTCGTGGGCTAGTGGATAGCGCGCACAGTTGCGTCTCCGCGGGCATGGGTTCCAATTCCCACCTAGTATTAGTTTATTTCAAAAATATTTTACATGTCTGTTTGTTTTTGTGTGTGAGTGTGTGAAAAAGGCATAGAGCATTAATCTTGATTGTGTCAGGGGAAAGAATAATTGGATTTATAAAGTCTCAATAAATTTCATTGGAGAAAAACGATGGCGTTGTTTTAGCATCAAATTATGCTTAGGCTAGGGGGCTTTTCCTATCTTGTTTAGTCTTTTAGAGGACCTTCCAATCTGCGCATCGCCCCGAGGACGCTTGGGGTTCGGGCGTCCCTAGCAGCGGCTAATTTACGATGTTTCCGTTTAATTTTATCCATCCTGCCGCGTGGAGAGGTAAGAGTTCCCCGGGGCGTGCCTCATCCCATGGCCCGGGTAGTCTAGCAAAAAAGTGGCTGAACCTCAAACAAATTTTAACAAAGGTTTTTAACTTTGGGTATTGGGCATGAAAAACCCCTTTTGGATAAAAAAAAGTTTACCAGAATTAACTTGCCGAAAGGGGTCAACGGCCGCCCTCTTAAAAACCAAAAGGGGAAGATCTCCGACCCCCCGCCACAAAAAGTTTTTTTTTCCTCTTTTCCATAATAATTAAGTAGGGCAATAATTTTTTTTCACCAAACATGACTTGTACTGCCATTACCAAAAGTTTTCATCAAATTTGGAAACAGTAGTTTTTGTGAAAAAAAATTTAAAAACCCGAAAAATTTAAAGAAAAAAAAAAATTTTTTTTTGCATAAAAAACCCACACAGGGCCCCCCCCGACCCAAAAGCTTGACTTTTTCTTGGTTTTTTTAAATTGTAAGGGTAGGAGCTATATGTTAACAATAAACTAACACCAGAAAAGGGACTACCCCTGCCATTTTTTTTCATGCTTTTTTTTATTTCTTATAAAAAATATGAATAAAAAGGTAAAAAACAGACAAAGTAGCACTTTTTAAAGGCAAAAATTTTTTTCACTTTAAATTTCCTGACATTCAAAAAAAAATGGCCCAAAAAAAGTACAACTTACAAAAATTGGAATGGCCCTTTTTGGGTCGAATGCGGGGGAAAGGCCCCTTGAAAACCCACCACAAAAACAAGTTAAATAAAGGGACCCAAGAAAATTTCTTGCCCGAACTAGTCACGGGTAATTTAAATCATCATAAAAGTCTGGTTTGTGGGGGTTTGGTGCAGGGGAAAGGCCTTTGCAATCACCACAAAAGTTTAAAACAGTGAAGCCATTTTTCCTGCAATTTGCATCTTGCTGTACAAACCCCCCTGAATACAGTTACACCAAATTTATAGCCAAAAAATTTACAGGACCAGCTGGAAAGGGCAGTCATGATTGGTTGTTTTTTTACCATCTGAAATTTTTTCCTCCCCCTCTTCATTTTTTTAGCTGGTTTTCCCTTTCCATTCCAAATTTGGGGAAGAAAACTCAAAGGCTGGGGTTTTTCTTTAACTGCTCTTTTTGGGGGAAATGTTTTGGGCCTCAACTACTTTGAGTTTTTTAAAAATTTTTCCCTTAAAAGCGCCCCGTCGGGAGGGTTGATTTTTTTTCCCCATCTTTAAACCTTTTGTAAAAGGCACACTAAAGCCTTCTCCCCGTTTTCAATAACCTCTTCTAAAAACTGCTATCCTTGCCAAACACTTCTGCCAGTTTGGGGAATTTTCTATTTTTCATCACCTTTCGAGGGCCCGCTCCCTTCCCCAATTTTCCTAAACACTGGATTACAATCAAACCCAGTAGTGCTTTTGGATAAAAGAAGGGTTGGAAAAAAACACATCCCCCAAAGTTTTCCTAATTTTTTTTGATGTTCCAGATTTTCACCCCTTTTTCCCATACCCTTTGGGTTGTGGCTGAAGTAGATATTGTAACCGTCATTTTCTTTTGGGCTGATAACATAAAAGGGCCAATAGGCCCGGTTATCTGCTATCAAAAAGGTTTCCCTTTCTTTTGCCGGGTTCTAGAGCAGTTTTCACAATCAAACGTCAGCGTCTCCAGACCCAGGACTACTTTAAACCTCCTTCCCCCAAAAAACTCTTTCCCAGCAATTTGATGAAAAAGGGTTTTTTTTCTTGATTGGGTAGGAAAACCCCTTTTTTTAAATTTAAAAACACCATTTTAGGGGCAGAAAACCCCTTTTAAACCCCAAACAGAGCCCCCTGCTCGGCGTCGGGATGGCGCCCTTTAATGGGGACCACTTTTTCATACCCCATCAAAGACAATGCTGTTTTTTTCCAACAGTTGTGACATATTTTCCGGTATGGGGCACAGATCTCATCAATGTGTGCCCTTTTTGCCAGGGGAGGCGTTGAAGTAGGGGCCCCAAACCATTAAGAGATACTGTGGTTTTCTAAAAGGGAGTGGACCGGATTGTACGGGGGAAAGGGTCATTCCCTTTATTGCGTCTGCCAAACCCGGTTTTTTTCCCTCCGCGGCAGTCCGAAGAAAAAAAAAGTGAAAGGTGGGTAACCACAAAGCCCCATATGGAAATGTTCTTTTTCCCTGCTGAGTTGGGGGTTTCTTTGGGGAGATACCCACACACACCCCTCTGGAATAGGATTTTGGGGAAACCCGTCTAAACGTTTCATTTTTGCGGGCGAAATTTTTGCCCCAAGGGAAATTTGCCTGATCCTTTTTTTTTAAAAAGTGTACCCCGGGGAAATTTTTTTCCAAACCCTTGAAGCTATGTTTTGCCCTCCCTATGGGGGGTTTGTTTTTGCCCACATTAAACCTTTTTGTCTCCATTTTATTTCCACTTGAGATGCGGTAAAATGGACGGATTTTCCCGGGTAAAGGGGTCTATGTCTGGAGAAACGCAACGGCTTCCATGTACCCCCTCAATTTTCGTCTTTTTTTGCTAAAGGGAAAGCCCCCTGGTGCTGGTCACTAGTCCCCATAACGATGCCTGTATTCTTGCTTGAAAATTTGTTTTCAGCACACGCGGGCAGTGATAGGGCCCAAAACTAACTTTTAATTTTCGCCCTTTTCCTCGGGCCATGAGTAAGACCTCCGACTTTTCCATGCTTCTCATACACCTGCTCAACCCCCAGACCCGTCGACAAGCCACCCCAGTAGCGGATCACCCGTCTAATCACAGGGAAAACCCTTTTAGAAAATTTCTGGTAAAATTTCGGGGATGGCTTGTGGGCACCCCTCCTTTTTGCGGGCAAGTACAAGTAGCCGATTTTGGGCTATAGGAGTGTCCTCCCTGCGGGCAAAATTTGGCAGCTTTTTTCCCTTACAGCGTAAAGGTGCAATTCCCATTTCCCCGGTGCGCTCTCCCTTTGATAAACAATTGGGGATCTTCACCATAAAAGGGAAATTTGAATCCAAAAATTTTGCTGTTCGCTGGTCAGCCATGCCACCTTCACAGGGTTACTCTTTAAATTTCCTTTTGGTCACGGGCCCTTTTATAAACAGAACTTTACCCCAATGTCTCAGCCCCTTTAAAGGAAAAACCTTTTCAATACCCCCTGGCCCCTTCAGGCCCTTCATTTTGGGGGAAATGACTCTTTGCATCAGGGGTTGGGTTGATCACCCCTCGGGTGACTGTAAAAAGGGAAAATCATGGGTTTTTCCCGCTAAAAAATACTTCAGAGAAAGCATCAACTAAGAAGTGACCCCGAATGGCTCTTGCAATTGTTTTTGCCACTTACCCTTTTCTTGACGTTTTTTTCACATACACAATTTAAAAAAAAGTTTTTAAAAATCCAGAACCGTCATAAAACCCCCAAATTTAAACCCCAGCAAGCCCCATCTGTGTATGGAGCCCCCCCAAAGTCCCCCAAGACAAATGATTTCAGGGGAACGGGAAACTGGGCTGTGACTCGATATCATCATTGCTTTGTACCAAGTGGCTGATCGAATTTTTTAAATTGGTGTTATGTTTTTTTTCCCCCGGGCAAATCCCTAATGAAACAAAAAAACGTTGAGTAAAAGGCGGGTTTGGGGTTACCATGGTCCATTCGTCATTGGCAAAAAAACTATGGCTGATTTCCCAGGTTTTTCCCTTGTGCACGACGAAAAAGGGCCCTGACCATGCGGTCGGGAAACGGATGAAAAATTAGTGAAACCTCCCAAAGGAGGGTAAACTTTTGCAGTGGAACCCCCCCCCAACTTTTTTGGCCCCTGGAGCTTTTTTATAGGTCATGGGGGTTTTTTGGTGTGCTTTTTGAATTAGGTTTTGATTTTGTTTCCTTTCCCAAACCCTTATTATTTTCTTCGGGAAAGGCCTAAAACCTTGGAACGGGTTTTTTGTTTTAAACTATCCCGGGCGAAAAAGATGCTAGGGCCCCATACCGTGGAATGTTTTTTGAATCCATCAATACCCCTTACTTTATGGCCCCACTTTTATCAGTTTCAAACTGCAAAAATTTCGGGTTCAAAAAGGGGAGAGAGTTTCAGCGCCATAAACCAAGAGCACACTGTTTTCGAATTTTGGACTTCCGAGTAAGATGGGGGAAGCCTGTTTATTCAGAGTTTTCTTTAAAGAACCTCACCCAAAAGGGTCTCCCTTTTCCCTGCAAAACCAAACGCAAAGGGGGAAAGGGAGAATTTGGGGTCTAGCACCCCGTTTTATCCCCTTGACCAACTGATGAAAGTTTAAAATCTTTTTGTTTTTGCCTCAAAAAATTTTCCGGGAAAAAGTTTAAACCCAATTTTTTTAGGAAAAATTAAAGGGAAATCGCTTCCGGGTTTAAAGATCATTCTTAGACGGAAATATTCTGAATTTTTCCCTGGAAGCTTTAATGTCATTTTGATAAGTTTGGCTGCCGTCTCTTTGTTTCAATGGCCTCTGATTCGGGAATTGTCTGTTGAGCGGCTCTGTGCATAAAATTTTATGGAAAATACATTTTGCTGTACTTAAAAAGGGTAAAAACATTATGTTTCCCATTAATTTAAAGTCACAATGTTTTTGGGTCTTTGAAATGTCTTAGAAATTTCGAGATTTCATGTATGAGCCCACTTTTTAGGGGGTTCAAAGCCATTGTCCCGGGGAAAATTTCCTCTATTTTTTTAACAAGATCGAAAATTTGGTAATTTGCCCTCTTCATTTTGCCTGCAAATATTTAGCAACTTCCAAAATCCCCTTTTTTCTCTTTTAATTTCCTTGGTCTCCCAAAGGGGTTTTTTTTCTTAGAAGAATCAGCAGAAAAGAATGCCTTGGGAATTTTTTTATTGGAACCCAAAGTTTGAAAAACATTTTCGTGAAAAAGTGCTTTTTCTAAAAACCAGGTCACCTAACAAAAAACCCTTTTAAACCTTTTAACAGGGATGCCCACCCTTCTTTTTTTCGGACTTTTTCTCACAAATTTTTAACACTCTGCCCTTAAACCCCAATAGTTTGCAAGGGGAAAACATCAAAACCTCTTTTTTTTCCCTATCAGATTTTGCTCCAAAACCCCCAAAAAAAGCCCAATTTTCCCTTAAATTTAAAATACCAAAAAGAGCGGCTTACACGGAGGGCTTTTAAATCATGGGGGGGAACCTTTTTTTTACGGTCAATTTCTATTAGGGGGGTTTGACCAAACGCTGCTGCATTTTTGTGAAGACTTGAAAAATTTAAATTAGATCTTCTCCCCAACCGTTTGTTAAAGAAAGCTCTGTTAAGGGAAATTTCGATTCCCTTCGGCAAACGATGAAGGTTTCTTCATTAGGACAGTTCGGGTTGAAATAGCACACTTGCGGGCATCCATAATTATCGGTACTTCATTTTTGGCCCAACCTAAAATTTAGAAAAAAAACAGAAATTAGATCCTAATAAAAAAATTAAAAAAGGATAAAAAAAAAGGAATTAAAAAAGCAGGTTTATATTATAAAAAGTAGTATTTTTAGTTATACTAACTAACTATTTTTTTTAAACTACAACATTTACGCGGGTATTGAAAAATACCGGGACTGGGGAAATTCCCCAAGATATTTTAATGCCAAAGTAAAATTTAAAATAGCTCCCTCATAGCTATTTTTTAATTAATTAATTTTTTTTTTTTTAAGGCCAAATTTTTGGACAAAAGAAAAAAGGCCCCACCTATCGGGGGCCTCTTAAATTAAATGATAAACTGTGGATTAAAAACACTGTCTTTGCTTTTTGTGTCAATTGTTTGCCGGGCATCCCTTTTTCCCGTAATCTTCCCAAAAAAATAATGGTGAGTAATGAAGTTGACGCTGTTTAGTCTAAAAGACTATTTCACAGCAGAAATATAAGAAAAAGGGGAGTGGACAAAAGAGTGGGGGAAAAAATTAAAAAGGGAAAAACAGAGATTTTTGGGTTAAAAGGGAAAAAAAGCTGGGGAGGGGTGCTTGCCCAAAAGATGGGGGCCGTTTACCCCTTTTTTTCGGTTTTTAAATTTTTTTTACAAAAAATCTGTACCAATTTTTATGAAAAAATGTATGGTAATAGCCCGTACTAGCATGCATTTGGTGTAAAAAAAATTTTTGACCCCAGCTTAAATTTTTATGGATAAGAGGAGGAAAAAAAAGTTTTTTGGGCCCGGGGGGTCGGAGTCTTCCCCCTTTGGGTTTTTTAAAGATGGCGACCGTTTACCCCCTTTCGGCAAGGTTAATTCTGGTAAAAAATTTTTTTTAAACCGAAAGAAAAGTTATTCATGCCCAATATCCAAGTTAAAACCTTTTTTTAGCAATTTTTTTGAGGTTCTTCAAAAAAAACAGCTAGATTTTACTGGATAGGGGTCGCATGAAAATCGAGCACCTTACCTCACCCCCCCCCCCCCCCCCCCCCGCCTTTCCTTACTTTTTTTATCCCAAAATATGCTTTAAAGCTATTAACCAGGAAAGTGTGCCCCCCCCCGGGACGGGGGTTTTCTGGGGGTAGTATTTGGGGGAGGGCGGAGAGAAGAGAAATTTCCGTTTTAAAAGGGCCCCGTCACCGCAGATGGAAGATAGGCCCTACTTGGAAACCCCGCCTGCCCATGGTTTTAACGGGCGTCCAAGTTAAATGATGTGTCTATCTTCCATCTGCGCATGCGCCAAGGGGGTAGGGTTTTTTTTTCCCTTTTTATCCCTCCTTTTCCGCGTGGGGGAGGGAAGAGGGTCCCAGGCGTGCCTTTACCCCATGGCCGGGGGGTCGCTTGAAAAATCAAGGGGACTGCCCCCCCCCCCCCGCTTTTTTACTTATTTCCACAAAAAACTGCTTTATTAAACTATTAACCAGGAGTGTGCGGTATGTGGTTGCTGGAGGTAAAACTACGGAGGGGACAGGGGGAAAAGTTTCCGTATAAAGGCCCTTGGCCCCGCGATGCTTTTTTTTTCAACCGGGCTGTGACAGGCAGGGGTGGGGACACGGAATGAAAATGAGGCGCGCGGGGGCTTGTCAAAACCCCGGGGGGTTTTCGGGGAAAAATTTACTTTTTAGAGTAATTTCCCCCTTACCAAAAACCCTTTTTTCAAAATAAAAATATTTTTCTGTTTTTCTTCGGAAAAGTTTGTTCTTTATTTAATTAGGCCCCCGGTTTTGGGTATGTAAAAAAAAAAGAGAAACGGTAACTCTTAAATTTTTATTTTTTTTACACTTTGTTACCCCCCTACTCATTTATTATTGACGGAGTGTCATTTTTACTGGGCATATCATTGGGCTTATCCAAATATATAGGGATCGCGTTTATGGGGCCTTTATACGGCAATCTCTTTCCCTGTCTCCTCCCGTAGTACCCCCAGCAAAAATACAGTTTCCGCCCCGTCCTGGTTAATGCTAATAAAGCATTTTTTTGTGGGAAAAAAGTAAGGAAAGGGGGGGGGGGGGGGGGGGAAGTTGCCTCGGGTTTGGGCGACTCCCGGCCAAAGGGTGAGGGAAAAAGGGTTGGGGGGAGGGAAGGTTGGGGGGAGGGGACGACCTGGGATCCTCCCTTTCCCCCTCCCCGCGGGAGGATTATGAAATTAAAAAAAGGCACATGTCCTCTGGCGCATGCGCGATGGGAAAATAGCACAATTATCTGGATGGGCCCCTTTTTACCATGTGGCAGGAAGAGGGGTCCAAGTAAAGTCTATCTTCCCTCTGCGCGTGGGCAGGGCCTTTTTACGGGAATCTCTTTTTCCTTCTCCTTTAGTAGCTACCTCCCGCAACCACAGTAACCCCCCAAACGTCCGGTTTTAAAAGCTTTTAAACCCGTAACTTTGTGATAAAAAGTAAAAGGGAAAAGGGGGGGGGGGGTGAGGGAAGGTGCTCGAGTTCTATGCAACTCCCCCCCATGGGGGTGTTGGGACCCACCGGGGGGAAACTCCTTTCCTCTCCCGGCAGGTGGATGAAATGAAAAGGAAAAATCGGACAATTCTAGGGGGCGGGGATCGCTCGACACGAGGCTTTCCCCTGGGGCATGCCCCAGATTGGAAAGGGCCCACTGGACCCCCTCGCCCAAAAACGGTAAAAATTAAAAAAAGACTGGAAAGCAAGACTATGGTACAATTACGCATGAAAAGGTGTGCCCCCGGGAAAAGCACAACAAAAAATTTAAAGGGCGACCAGGGGGAAGAAGGAATGAAAAAACGGGTCAAAACAGGCAGCCACAAGCAAGGGGTGTAAACAGTGGGCGGGGAGTGTTTAAAACTTTTTTTCACCAAACCCGGGCACACAACCAAATTTGTGAAATAAGTGTAAATATCCCTAATCTTCAAATAAAGCAAAGAAAAAAAAAATGAAAATTTAAATAAACCCAAAAAAAACCCCAAAAGGGCAAACCCCCACGGCTGTTTTATCCCCCTCAAAACCCCTCACGTGCCGTGAGTCCCCTCTAAAACCCTCATGTGCTGTGATTCCCTCTTAAACCCCCCCTGTGGTTATGTCCCCCTTTAAACCCCCCATGTGCATTTAGTCCACTCTAACCCCTACGTGCTGTTTGTCCCCTTTTTCACCCTCCCTTGGTTTAAAGTCCCTCTCTAACGCCTCATGTGCTGTTATGTCCCCCTTTTAACCCCCCCAAAGTGCTGGTTTTTGTCCCTCTCTAACCCCTCATGTGCTGTTATGTCCCTTTCAACCCCCCAGTGCTGTTTTGTCCCTTTCAAACCCCCCACGTGCTGGGTTTTGTTCCCCTTTTTAACCCCTTTAGTGCCCGTTATGTCCCTCTCTAAACCCCCCATGGCTGTTATTTCCCCCCTCTAACCCCTCATGTGCTGTGATGTTCCCCCCCTAAAACCCCCCACGTGCTTGTGATGTCCCTTTCTAACCCCCCACGTGCTGTTATGTCCCTTTCTAAAACCCCCCATGTGCTGTGGGTGTCCCTCTCTAACCCCCCCAAAGTGCTGTGATGGGCCCACTCTAAAAACCCCCCATGTCTGTGGGGTCCCCTCTCTAACCCCCCACTGGGGGGAGGGGCCCTCTCAACCCCCACGGTTGGGTGTATGTTCCCTCCCCTAACCCCTCACGTGCTGGGATTCCCTCTTAACCCCTCAGTGCTGTGTTCCCCCCTCTAACCCCCCACGTGGTGTGATGTCCCTCTCTAACCCCTCAAAGTGCTGTGATTCCCTCTCTAACCCCCCCTTTCGGGATTTCCCCCTCTAACCCCTCACGGCGGTTTTGTCCCCCTTTTTCAAAACCCCCCACGTCTGTTATGTCCCTCCTAAGCCTCATGTGCTTTAAAGTCCCCCCTTTAACCCCTCACGTGCTGTTATGTCCCCCCTCTAACCCCTCAGTGCTGTTATGTCCCTTTTTTAACCCCTCACGTGCTGTGGGGTCCCTTTTTAACCCCTAGGCCCGGTTTTGTCCCTCTCAAACCCCCCATGTGCTGTTATGTCCCACCCCTTTAACCCCTCATGTGCCGTGATGTCCCAACCCCCAACCCCCCCAAAGTGCTTTTGGGGTCCCTTTCTAACCCCCCCCCCTTTTTGTTATGTCCCTTTTTAACCCCTCATGTGCTGTTATGTCCCACTAACCCCTCACGTGCTGTGATGTCCCCTCTAAACCCCCCCACGTGCTGGGGGATGTCCCCTCTAACCCCCCACGTGCTGGATGTCCCCCCTCTAACCCCCCCAAGGCTGTGATGCCCACTCTAACCCCCCCCCACGTGCTGTGATGTCCCCCCTCTAACCCCTACGGGGCTGTGATGCCCTCCCCTAACCCCCTCAAAGTGTGGGGTGTCCCCCCCTTAAACCCCCCACGTTTTCTTGAGTCCCTCTCTAAACCCCCCCACGTGCTGTGATGTCCCTCTCTAACCCCTCACTTTCTGGATGTCCCCTCCCCTAACCCTCACTGCTGGGAGTCCCCCTCTAAACCCCCCACGTCTTTGATGTCCCTCTCTAACCCCTCACGGGCTGGGATGTCCCACTCTAAAAACCCCCCAAGTGCTGTGAAATTTTCCCCCTCTAACCCCCCAAAGTGGGTGTGATGTTCCCCCCCCCTTAACCCCTCACGTGCTGGGATGTCCCCCTCTAAACCCCCCAAAAGGGGGCTGGATTTTCCCCCTCTAACCCCCCACTGCTGTGGGTGTCCCCCCTCTAACCCCTCACGTTCTTGATGTCCCCCCTCTAACCCCCCCCGTTCTGTGATTTCCCTCCTAACCCCTTTAGTGGGGGGGGTTTTCCCCTCTAAACCCCCCCCGTGCTGTTATGCCCACTCTAACCCCCCACGTGCTGTGATGTCCCCTCTAACCCCTCATGTCTGTGATGTCCCTCCCCTAACCCCTCACTGCTGTGATGTCCCCCCTCAAAAACCCCCGTGCTGGGATGTCCCAATCTAACCCATCACTTTCTGGTTTTGTCCCCCTAAACCCCCCATGTCTGTTATGTCCCACTCTAACCCCCCCGTGCTGTGATGTCCCTCTCTAAACCCCCCACGTGGGTGGGATTTCCCTCTTAACCCCTCAAGTGCTGGGAAAGTTTCCCCCTCTAACCCCCCACGTGCTGGGATGTCCCTCTCTTTAAAAACCCCACTGTGGGATTCCCCTCAACCCCTCCGGGGCTGGGATGTCCCTCCAACCCCTCAGTGTGTGAAAGCCCGCATCTGTCCCTTCCCAAATTTTGCATTGGAAATCCTACTTTTGTTTCGGGTAATTGAAAATATCTGTGTTTTTCATGCTGTAAAAATTTCAAACATTTAATAAAAAGGGGCCCAAACTTAGTTGGTTTCATTATTTATGATTACATCATTGGGGTTTTACTTTAAAAGTACATATATCAGGAGAAAGTAAAGAATATAATCAATACAGTAAAAGGGGCTAAAACATAATAAAACCGGGTTTAATTCAACCCCCAATTTCAGGATGGGTTTCACGATCAGAACAGGAAACAGTGATTAAAAAAATTGAACAATTTGGAGGGGAAAAAAACCCCTGCATAATCTGTTTTAAAATATAAAATTTTGGCAAATATCAGTTACAAATCCCAAAGCGTAGTTTATTTTGGGGTTAATAGAAGGGTTTTTCCCCCTTATTGCCACATTCTAGGGAAAAAAGGGTTTGGAAAGGTAAGGGTTGGGAAAAAAATAAATCAGGGTGAGCGAAACAAGTAGCTTGAACTGTCCTGAGCGGGTACTTTAAAATTTACAATAATACCATTAAAATTCCCCCCCGGAAAATTTGTTATGCTTAAACCCATAAGGGGGTGAGAGGCGACCCCGGTGAAAACGTATTTTGGGTTTCCCCAAATTTCTATTGGTCGCAAATCCCCTTTTCCTTTTCTTGGGTACAGGGAGGTTTCCCAAAAATACGAGCCCGTTAGGTTCCCCCCAAGGATGTATATAGAGGTAGGGGGGTTTTGGGGTTTAAAATTTTTTGGAAAGGGCGGGGCGCCCGGGGCCCTCTTAGGAAAAGAAAACGAAAAAACAGCAGCTTTTTTTGGGTGTTTAAGGGATTTTTATTAACATCCCAAAAACCCTGCCCTTTTTGTTTATACCCTTCCTATTTCTTTATTCACCTTTATTTTTGACTTTATATATAATTTATTAGAAGGTAAATAGAAAAAACCTAGTGATCAGTTTTATTTTTAAATTTAAAGGGTTCCATAAACTAGACTTGACATCCAGTTTCCTGCAGGACTGTTGCAAAAGTTGGTTAAAACCAGAAAATTTGGGCCCCGAAACTAATCATGGAAAAAATTACCAAAAGGAAAATAATGGGGATTTCAGTTGGAAAGACTTTTTTTGTTAGAATCACCTACCCCAACGCAAAAAACCCAAAAAAAGATACTGTAATAATTGTAAAACGTTTTTAGCCCCCGACATACCCAAAAAGAACAAACAAAAAAATCAAACCCCCCCAAATATTTTATATATATAAAACCAAAATAATGAGTGAGTAATGAGTTGACGCTGTTTAGTCTGAAAGACTATTTCACAGCAGAAATATAAGAAAAAGAGAGTGGACAGAAAGTGGAGAAAATATTAAAGGAAATACAGAGATGAGGATTAAAGGAAATAAAGCTGGGTAGAGTGCTTGCCAAATGATGGCGGCCGTTGACCCCTTTATCGGTTTTAATTTTTTTGCACAAAAACTACTGTACCAATTTTGATGAAAACTGTATGGTAATGGCAGTACATAGTCATGCATTTGGTGTAAAAAATTATTGACCTAGCTTAATTATTATGGATAAGAGGAGGAAAAAACCGTTTGTGGCGGCGGGTCGGAGATCTTCCCCGTTGGATTTTACAGATGGCGACCGTTGACCCCTTTCGGCAAGGTTAATTCTGGTAAACTTTTTTTTATCCGAAAGAGAGGTTATTCATGCCCAATATCCAAGTTAAAAACCTTTGTTAGCAATTTGTTTGAGGTTCTGCCAAAAAATCAGCTAGATTGACTGGACTAGGAGTCGCATAGAACTCGAGCACCTTACCTCACCCCCCCCCCCCCCCCCGCCTTTCCTTACTTATTTATCACAAAGTATGCTTTAAAGCTATTAACCAGGACGTGTGCGGTACTGTGGTTGCTGGAGGTAGCTATTGGAGGAGACAGGAGAGAAGAGATTGCCGTATAAATGCCCTGTCACGCGCAGATGGAAGATAGACATACTTGGACACCTCGTCCTGCCACATGGTATAACGAGGCGTCCAAGTATAATGATGTGTCTATCTTCCATCTGCGCATGCGCCAGAGGACTATGTTTCCTTTTCATTTCATCCATCCTGCCGCGTGGAGAGGTAAGAGGATCCCAGGTCGTGCCTCACCCCATGGCCGGAGTCGCATTGAACTCAAGGCACTGCCCCCCCCCCCCCCGCTTTTCCTTACTTATTTACCACAAAATACTGCTTTATAAGCTATTAACCAGGACGTGTGCGGTACTGTGGTTGCTGGAGGTAGCTACTGGAGGAGACAGGAGAGAAGAGATTGCCGTATAAAGGCCCTGTCACGCGATGCTTTTTTTCAACCAGGGCTGTGATCAGGCGAGGGGTGGGTACACGGAGTGACATATGAGGCGCGCGTCTTGTCAAAACCCGGGGGATATTCGGGGGAAAAGTTTACTTTCTAGAGTAATTTCCCCCTTACCAAAAACGTTTATCAATATAAAAGATATACTGTTATCTTCGGAAATGTTTGTTCTTTATTTAATTAGTGCCCGGTATGGGTATGTAAAAAAAAAATGAGAGCGGTAACTCCTACAATTTGTATTTATTTTACACTTTGTTACCCCCTATCTCAGTTCATTATTGACGGAGTGTTCATTTTTACTGGGCATATCATTGACATTATCCACTATATATGTATCGCGTGATGGGGCATTTATACGGCAATCTCTTCTCTCCTGTCTCCTCCAGTAGCTACCTCCAGCAACTACAGTACCGCCCACGTCCTGGTTAATAGCTAATAAAGCAGTATTTTGTGGTAAATAAGTAAGGAAAGGCGGGGGGGGGGGGGTAAGTGCCTCGAGTTCTGTGCGACTCCGGCCATGGGGTGAGGCAAGGTTGGGGTGAGGCAAGGTTGGGGTGAGGCACGACCTGGGATCCTCTTACCTCTCCACGCGGCAGGATGATGAAATAAAAAGGACACATAGTCCTCTGGCGCATGCGCAGATGGAAGATAGACACATAATTATACTTGGATGCCTCGTTATACCATGTGGCAGGAAGAGGTGTCCAAGTATGTCTATCTTCCATCTGCGCGTGACAGGGCCTTTATACGGCAATCTCTTCTCTCCTGTCTCCTTCAGTAGCTACCTTCCAGCAACCACAGTACCGCACACGTCCTGGTTAATAGCTTTTAAAGCAGTATACTTTGTGATAAATAAGTAAGGAAAGGCGGGGGGGGGGTGAGGTAAGGTGCTCGAGTTTTCCCTATGCAAACCCCCGGCAGGATGAGGNTATTTTTTATAAATTTATATCAATAATATAATATGAATATATAAAACATATATAATTTTTTTTCATACTAACCCCTCAGCGCCCCACAGAGTTATAGCTCACATTTCACCTTCCCCCATTGTGAACTCCTCATATATAAAATTTAAGTGAACAAAAAGGGGAAATAATTACATAAGTACATACTTAAAATTTATATTTCATTTATGATATCAGACCCTTAACCCTCAGACCCTTTTCAGAGCCCTTGGGGATATTTCCCCTTTTGAGAGGTCTGTTCCCCTTCCCCATGAAGGCAATCTCTCAAATTATGGATGTAAACCCGGGCTTTCGTGGCCTTCTGACCCCTGACCCTGGGAGAAAGTCTCTCCAAAGCTGCAAGCTGTATGGCCGTGTTTTATTAACAAACACTTTAAACCAGGCGGCACGAAAAAGGGGGGGGAAACATGTCCCCCCAGCTTTTCCCTGCTTCTCGAACCCCAAAACCCCAAGCTCTTTCCCCCATTTTGTTGGAGGGGCGGATGATTTTGGGCCCAGTGTTGGGGGCCCGGGCTATCCGAACATGAAATAATAAAACATTGAATTAATATAGAGAAAAAAATTTTAAAAGTAACAGTAAAAAAAAAATTAAAAAACTTTTTAGAAAAAAAAATTCTTAGATTTTTTTAAAAAAATTTTTTTTGCACTTAAATCATAATATACAAAAATTAAAGCATGCGTCATATTGCTAATTAATATGATGTAATGAACTGTAAAAAACTAAAACTGAAATGCAGTAGATCTTGAAAAAATTAAAGCCCCCCTTGAAAATTTAACCCCTTCGTCTCCATCGGGGCTGTGCCTTCTGAGTACCCAAGACAGCCGCTCCGTCCCTCGAAAGCAGTCTTGATTCAGGGAATCAAATTTATCAGGGTTAAGAAGGCGGACCACTGCAGCTTGAAGGGGGGGGATTTCTGTCAATCAATCTTGGGGCATACGCCAAGGGGGCGTTGCCCCCCACCCTACGAGACATCCGGGGGGGCACCACGCGCGGGTCCCCATGCAGGCTCCTTCCCATACAAGCAACTTCGACAGGAAAAATCAACTTGCCCCAGCCACGAGCCTTGGGGGCCCCCTATTGGCCTCCTCCACGCCGGATTGTCTCTTACAGATATAACCCGATGGGAAGGATCGGTTTCAGAGAAGCGTGCCACATACCACATGCCAATCATATAGCCGAAGTTGGCGCTGACGGACTATGCACGTAATAGGCCTCGATTCAGTCTCACGGTGCAATCGCTGATTTGACACGTAATCATCCCAGCGATACCCCATGCTTCTGCAAAGACACTTATTTACCAATGGCATCGATTCGCCTTTTCAAGTCGCTATTTGGTTCATGTCTCACAATCATATAGAAAGACAGGGATTAAAAGCGACTTGAAGATCCGGATCTTTGTACTCCTGCACGGGTACCGACAAAGTCAAATACTCGTGCTGAGCGAGTCTATAAAACCGTGGGCTATATCAATCCGCCGTAAGACTTTTTGACGTGACCCGCCATCATTATGGACTGCGCTACCAAGGTATGCAAAACTTTCCAAGATCTAAATGTCCTCGCCGTACGCATGAACACTGTAGGGTACGCCGTAGGTCCAATAAAAAGGGAAAATATAGATTATTTCGAATTTCCCGGGTGTTTTCTTATGTAAAATTAAATTTTTAAGGGTAGTTTGTCCTCTTAAAACTTTTTGGTTTGAGCACTTCTTGCTATGCAAAAATGGATTTTTATATCTATATGAAAAAACATAGCTTAGCCCGCTAAAGTAACGGCTTTCTTTTGCACCTATCATCAATTCTTCATCGTCTTTTTCAGGATGGTTTCCCTCTTGTAAACCAAGTGGGTCGAAGCCCCAACTAGACAGAGCTCGGGATCCAAGGGGCCCGCCTTTGTTGGCGGTGGACGAGGAGTTTGTGAGAGTGAGGTGCCTACGTATCGCGGCGTGATGAAGAGGGGAATCCTTCTTCAAGAACTCAGCGGCATCCGGGGGGGTTTGTTGAAAAGCGGGGGTACCCGTGAGAGACATTGCGAAGGATCTGACCCCCATGTTGCTTGCCCAGTGGAAGAAATCAGACGCGCAGTTTGCACCTCCAGTGGTTGTTTTTAAACCGGTCCGTGACCAGAAGGATAGAAAATTTTTTGGAAGAAGGTTAGTGAAGGTGGTGAGAGACAGAGCAACTAAAGCAGTAAAGGAATTCGTGGAGAAGAATATGGACAGGCTGTTTGACATAACGGCCTGCCCTCACACGATCTTCCTCTGCAAGGACCAGGAATCCCACTGCTCCAACCCCCAGCTATGCCACGTGAGAGCAAACGTGCAGTGTGACTGCCCCTGGCCAGCAAAGTCCCTACTTTTGACCTGGAGTGGCTGTACTACCAGAGGATCAAAGTTGGGGAGGAGAGTGCAATGATGATGACAGGGGTAGACAAGAATGGGACGCATAGACAAGTGAAAGCAGTAAAGAGAAAGCAGTTGGAAGACGAGGTAAGCTGAAGAAGCAGAAGCAGAAAGATGAAAAGGTCAGATGTCTTGAGCTGCAGGAGCAGATGTTCCCTGGGCCAGGCTGGAAACACCAGGATTCTGAGGAGGGGACGGAGGAGTCGTTCACCCTGCCCCCTCAGAGGAAAGAGGCAGGAGCAACAGGAGCCTGCCATACTGGTAGACCGCCCTGTCAGGGAGAGGCTGGGGCCCCTGGCACCCTTGTGATGCAGTACTTGGACAGGCCAGCTGCAAAAAGAAAACACAATGCCAGTCCCGAACATGGCGCTAGCAAGCATCCGGCTCGACGTTTCGCCCATTTGCGGGCTGCTCCCTTTGGCTTCTGGATTCCTCCGGGACCTTATCGCTGACGGCCACCTCTCTCCAGACATGTCGACCTGGTCTGCGTTCCTAACAAGTGAGGAGGGCCAGGAGGATGCCATGGCATCGGCTAGGGACCTTGACCGGGGGAACCCACCAGGGACCCAGGGGTACCAAAATAGTTGGATTGGGTTACGAGGGGAGGAAGGACAAGACCAGGGCGATGGTGCCCGACAGCTATGGGAAACTGCATCCAATGTTGATAGGGAGGAGCATGTTCAGGGGACAGAGGAGCCATCTGGAAGGTACCTTGGCACTTTGTACCAGAGGACCCGGTGCCACCTGAGAAGCCTGCGTTCAAGGTGGCTCGGGGCTCTCTATGATCTGCTGGTGACATACGACTCCACCGACTCACTGACCCGTACTGCAAGGTGACTCAACTAGGGCCAACACGGGGTGGAAGGGTGGTACTCACGCCATTTGGAGAAGATGCTGGGGACGCAAAGCTCTTTGGAGGAAATGCGTTTTTGCACACAAACGAGTTGCCCCTGCGCCACCATCACCAGCATCGACGGGCCTACCTCATCTGACACTGGCTTCACGGTTTCCCGTGTGCAGTCTGCTGTCCAACGTGAATGAGATGCAGTACAACGCAGAGTTCAGAGGAGTGCCAGGCGGTGAAGATCTCACGGAGATACCGGAGATATCCTGGTCAACAGTTTCCAGACCAGCAGGTCTCCTACCAGCTGGTCCAGGCTGTGAAGCGGGGCGTTCTCCCGTCCGAGCTGCAGGAGATCAAGTGTGGCAAGGTGTCCCACTCCAGATGGCTCACCACAGCCAGTCGCTCGTGTACATGTGGACCAGAAAGCATGGAAATGGGTGGCAAAGAAACAAAAAACCCTGGAAATCCTAGTCAAGTACTGCCTGCAGGTGTACTTCAAACTCTACTACGACATCAAGGTCACCACAGACTAGAGGACGGCCCCAAGCACATCCCCATGCAGCTCAGAGTGATGAGATCGCAGCCCAAGAAGGTCCAAACAGCTGTGACCTTCTACGTGCGGACAGGAGCATGGTTCGCACACTCAGAATGTGTCCTCCTCTCGCTGATGGCGAATCAGAGTGAGGACGACCGCAGGTTCGCCGTGACCAGATTTTGAAGCTGAGGGCTGGCGAGGAGTAGGGGACACCCGTGTAAGACCTCACATCACACCCAAGCTGAAAATTGTCAGCCACCCGCTTGCAGACACTGATCAGCTGGCAGCCTGGCCAGGTGCACGAGCCGGAATTCACCTGTTCACTGTCCGGGGATCAGATCCAGGAGATCCTGGTCAAGCCGTACGAGGTTCCGGAGTTCTCTATCCACACACAGAGCACCGAAAGAGTCGTGAAGCAGGTGACAGAGGCTGCGGCAGCAGTGGTGGGGCAGCAGGCCAGAGAAAGGGTTCATCCGGGCACGGGCCCACCACCGGGAGACCATGCCCTGCTTCAGGTCTAAGAAGGACATGATGGACACGCTCTAGGCAAACGTAGAGGCTGTACACTGTGATGTAGTGCCTGATGAACGAACTGATCAGAGAGAGCTTTCCACGCTAGTCATTTGGAACTCATATTGGTGCATGATGCAATAAACAGGACCAACCGGACACTGCGTACTCATATAAGCATTATTCGATAAGGGTGCAATATAAAAGTGCGATTTTTCATAGTAAGAATTGCTCAAATGCAAATATGGGTAGATTAAAATCATCTTAGAATTCCATTTTTCATAGGAAATTGGGCATGCCAAAGTTGAGAAAAAGGGAAATTTTTTTTATACGGCGTACCCTAATTTTAACAGACTGTAATGTTTCATCTAGTAAGCCTCCAAATACCCGGACCTTGGTCTTGAGCCCGGAGACCTCAAAACCCCAGAGGCTTTGCCTCCGCGTGCAGCGCCTCAAGAGCCCTCACCAGGACCTCCAGCGACTCAGCAAAGATTACTACATCATCGGCAAAAAACAAGATCAGTGATCTTGGTGTTGCCGAGGATGCTCCACGTCACTTTGATCTGCAACTTTGCCCAATACTCAGTCCATACAAATGTTGAAAATTGAAGAAGGGAAAGGGCGCATCTTGCCTCACTCCTTTATTCAGAGGAAAAAGCTGGAACACCTCCCCACACTTCACAGCACTCTCAGTCCAGAGTGCAGGATTGGGTGTGGCCATCAAAAAAAACCATTTGATCAAAGAGGGAGTCACTGGTGGACAAGCAGCGTTCTCTGGGGCGGTGCGAGTAGCCGCGCAGGAATCGTGTTAAAAATTGAGAGTTTGAGGACATATTTTCGTTTGCGGAAGTGCTTCCACAAACGCAAATCCACAAACATTTACACTTCCGCATATCGCAAACGAATCGGACTTCCGCAATTTGCGGAAGTTGCGGTTTGCGGAAGTGTTTGCGGAAGTGCACATCTCTTTTTGTGGTGTGTGGTGTGTGTGTGTGTGTGTGTGTGTGTGTGTGTGTGTGTGTGGTGTGGTGTGTGTGGGTGTGTGTGTGTGTGGGGTGGTGTGTGTGTGTGTGTGGGGTTTTGGGGTGTGTGTCGTGGGTGTGTGTGTGTGTGTGTGGTGTGTGTTTGCGTGCGTTGTGTGTTTAAACTGCATAAAATAAAGCAAATTTTGCCCATTTAACTTTCTGTTACTTTCCTAAAAAAAAAAAAGAAAAAACTTGTTTGATCCAATTACGGGGAGAGAGAGGAGAGAGAGAGAGAGGAGAGAGAGATGGAGAGGAGAGAGAGAGGGGAGAGAGAGAGAGAGAAGGAAAAGGAGAGAGAGAGGGGGGAGAGAAAAGAGAGAGAGAGAAAAAAAAAAAAAAAAAATCACCAACAATAAAAATTATAGAAAACTTATGAAAATTTGTTATGGGAGGAGAAAGGAGGGAGGAAGAGATGGAGGGGGGGAGGAAAAAAGGAAAGGGAAGGAGAGAGAAAAGTATCGGATAATGATAATCTAATAGAGTTGTAGGGGTGGTGGTGATGATGGTAATGATAGTGGTGATGGGGTGGTGAGGGTGGTGGTGGTGGTAATGATGGTGGTGAGAAAGGAATAAAAACGAGTAAAGGAAATGAAAATGCTGAAGATAACGAGGAAAAGAAAAATAAAACAAAAAATACAAAGGAAAAAAGTAAAAAGGAACTTATAGGAACCAACACTACCATATATTACGTACAAGTAAAACAGTGTGTACTACTACTACTACTACTACTACTACTACTACTACTACTATATACTACTATACTACTCTACTACTACTACTACTAACTACTTACTACTACTACTACTATACTACTACTACTACTACTACTACTTCTATTACTACTACTACTACTACTGCTACTACTACTACTCTACATACTACTACTACTACTATACTTCTATTACTACACTACTACTACTCTACTACTACTACTATCCTACTACTACTACTACAAATACTACTACTTTTTATTACTACTCCCTACTACTACTGCTACACAAAAATTTAATACTCCTACTACCCTACTACAAATCCCCTACAGAAACAACAAAAACAAAACAAAAAACCAACAAAAAACAACTACTGCATTGCTACTGCAAACTACAAATTACTACTACACTACTATACAAATACTACTTCTATTACTACTACTACTACTATTTACAAACTACTACTACGCTACTACTACTATACTACTACATACACTAACTACTACAAACTACTACTATTTTTCTATTATTACTAATACTTTACTGCTACTATACTATTTACTCTACTACTACATCCTACTACAGCAACAACAACAACAACAAAAAAAACAACAAACAACAAAAAACCTACTGCTTTGTACTGCTACTATTTAATACTACTACTACTACTAATACTCCCACAAACTACTACTGCTACTGTACTACTACTTACTACTACTATTTACTACTGCTACTATTACTATACTACTACTACTACCACCACTATATACTATACTGTACTATTTACTACTACTACAAAAACCAACAACAAAAACAACAACAAAAACAACAACAACTACTACGCTACTACTACTATACTATTTAAAAACCAAAAAACAACAAAAAACCAACAACAAAAAAAAACCCCCAACAACAACAACAACAACAACAACAACAAACAACAACAACAACAACTACTACTACACTACTACTACTATTACTACTACCAGTGTTGTAGGTCTCGCGACTTGTCTTGGTCTCGAGACTGGTCTCGAGACCAGTTTGATTTGGTTTTGGTCTTGGTCTTGGTCTCGTTTGATGTGGTCTTGGTCTTGATCTTGGTCTCGAAGCTTCTGGTCTCGGAGTTTGGCTCGAGACCAGGTCGAGACCAGGATTAAAAAGTGAATCGCGACGTGGGGAAGGTTGGAATTTATTATCATACACGGAGAAAAATCATGGCTGTTTCGATTCACGGCGTGCCATACAGCGTTGTACTGTCTATAGATACTGCATGACTAGCTCTACGGTGATGATGCATATGTTGAACCCTGCGAACGCTGATAGAGTGCGTGCGAGTCGAGAGAACATGCATGACGTGGCCATTCTCGCAGTGATAATCTCCGTTTGCACGCACGCATGTTTGCTGCTCTCTCTGTTCACCTCCGTGTGCTTCATATATGTGTAGGCCTATGCAATCCCCGCACCCTTCGTACACGTACACCACAGGTTTAGCTAGTTCGCTTGGAAAACGTAACCACACAAATTGTTATTTTCCTAAGTTTGTTTCTTCATGCCAACGAAGCAATGAAAGCAGAAATATTTGACCTAGATGTTCATTTGTTCACATATATTAAATTTTGTAAATATATTTCCTTCCTTATACGTTACCCTTACCCCCCTTCTACCAGAGCTCGTTAGTCGTTACATCGAGCACATCTGGCAGTAGGGTTGTCAGGTGCACAAACCACAAATATATACTTTTGGCATTCACTTTACTTTTTTGGCATTTGCAATTTTTCATCATAAGAAAATGAAATTCAATTGGCGAATATTTCTGGCAAATTCCAAAATTTGTTGAGTAATTTCTGGCAAGAAATAAAACAATTGGCAGGACCTGGCAACTCTGTCTGGCAGTGACATAGGACGTCGGACAGTGAGGTGTAGGCTACTGGACTAGTCTCGTTTAGTTTCCGTTCGCACACCGGAATGAGTAATCATGTCGGCATCTTCAGCAGTTATCAAATTTGCGTTCAAGGACCACAAGTAGTTTTTTATATGAAACACGGAAACCAGAAGCACACAGCAGTTTGTACTTTCTGCAAGTAAAGCATCACGGACAAGGCTGGCACGACGTCATGTATAATTTGACATTTTTTATTATTAATGCATTTGATACCTGAGACTATATGGGAAATTTAATTAGGTCCGTTATATTCAAAGGTACATTATGAGAAAAAAAATTAAAACCCATTCCTTACAAACAGGACAGGACAATACAATTTAATATTTACGCAGTACGGACCAAAAACATTCAGATAATAGTCATATTTATAAAAAAAAAATGTATATGATTGTTCTTGGTCTTGGTCTGTTTCGGAGGGTCTGGTCTTGGTCTTGGTCTTGGTCTCGGAGTGCTGGTCTTGGTCTCGGAAGGTCTGGTCTTGGTCTTGGTCTTGGTCTCGAAGGGTCTGGTCTTGGTCTTGGTCTTGGTCTCGGAGGGTCTGGTCTTGACTACAACACTGACTACTACTACTACTACTACTACTACTACTATTACTACTACTACCACTACTGCCACTACTAATAATAATAATTATAATAATAATACCACCACTACTACTACTATCGTAATGAGAAATCAGAAAACCCTTTGAACTTATAAGAGAAGCGATTACACGAATTTACAACAGATAAACAAGAAAACAATAAACAAACGCTGGTTTTCTTGACGTGCTCATTAACGTTTGCTAAATATACAGCGAAAAACAATGGAAACTAGAGGGGGGGGCACTCAGTACAGCGCATACCTCCGCCCGAATATTTCATCAAATATACGTATTATATATAATATATATATATATATATATTTATATATATTATATTTTATAATATATATATTATATATTAATATATATATATATATATATATATATATGCACTCAGTATGAGCGCATACCTCCGGCCCGAATATTTCATCAATGGTTGCCATGGCAACATTTGGCAATAGATTTCATCCAAATTAATCAGTTCTCCTTATACCAAATAGACATGGTATACTGAGTGTGGTCCAAATCTATTCGTAACTTTTCGGAAACCCTGTACACTAACAACAGACAGACAGACAGACAGACAGATCGGGGTAAAAAAACATAACCCTCCAGCTCGTTGGCGGAGGTAAAAAAAACACGTAAACATTAGATACAAAGAAGGAACGCAAATATCATGAGCGAATTTTGACAGGACGTCCATGGTGGGAACAGAAACGGGTTGGAATTAACTACAATGAACTGAAAAGCTGAAACTACTGAAAACATTGAAACTAAACTGAAAAAACTAACTGAAACTGAACTGAAAAGGTAAAATTGAAACTGAACTGAAAAAATGTAACTAAAACTGAAAAAACTGAAATTTAACTGAAAAACTGTAAAATTGGAAATTAACTGAAAAAACTGAATAACTGAAAAACTGAAACTACTCAAAGAAACTGAAAACTGACCTAAAAAAACTGTAACTGAAACTACCAGAAAACTGAAAACTTACACATGAAATTCAATTCCCCCTTAAAATAGGAAGGGGAATTTGTGAATGAATGTATTGGTAAATGATGTGATGATGATGGGAATAGCAATAATGATAATGATGTTTTTAATGATGATATTGCAATGGTAGTAATAAAACAAAAATCATACAAATTATTATTTTATTTCATTAATCAGTTATTATCAGTGTACGTACTATCAATATTTATTATCATTATATCATTTTTCTTTACTATTATTAATTTGTTATTATCATTATTGTAATTATCATGATTTTTAACCATTACTACTATTGTTATCATACCACCATTTGTTACTATCATCATTATTACCAGCTTTGTTTTTAGCACTCTCAATGAAAATGTTACTCTTATCGTTATTACCATCATTAATCCTAACATTATAAAAGAGAGAAAAATATCAAGATAGACAGACATGCAGAACACAATAGAAGATACGAGAGAGAGAGAGAGAGAGGAGAGAGAGAGAGAGAGAGAGAGAGAGGAGAGAGGGGAGAAGGAGAGAGAGAGAGAGAGAGAGGAGAGAGAGAGAGAGAGAGAGAGAGAGAGAGAGATGAGAGAGAGAGAGAGAGAAGAGAAGAGATGAGAGAGAGAGAAGAGAGAGAGAGAGAGAAGAGAGGAAGAGAGAGGAAAGAGAGAGAGAGAGAGAGAGGAGGGGAGAGAGAAGAGAGAGAGAGGAGAGAGGGGAGAGAGAGAGAGGAGAGAGAGAGAGAGAGAGAGAGAGAGAGAACCTCACCCACCACAGACATCCCCACCTTCCTAAAAACTGCAGTGCCGCCCAAAACCCCCCCGCCCCCCATCCCTGCCCCCCAACCTGCCACCCGGGTCCCAAGGTTTCTATAATACAGTAAGCCATCAGGGGCGTCGGGCTGGCGGAGTGACAGGACCGCCGAAGTCACTGCTCCACCTTAACGCCTTCACCCAGCCTCCCGCACTGGTGTCACGGCGACCTCCTCCCAAACCCTTAACTTGCTGAGCACCTTCACATACCCTGTCCTGCTAATTACTACCGTAGATAACACTAAAGTCGCCAGAACAACGTTTCTTTTCGATTTACAGACGTCTGGTGGCGTTAATACTTACATTTCTACATCCATGATTTCAGGAAAGTTAGAAGGGGCTATCTGGAGAGTCTGTGTCATTTTGTGTCTTCATCTGTGTCATATTATGGCTATAAATGACAAATTACAAAAATATCAACCGAGTGGCGACCTACACTAAGATCGCCAGCTAGTGTTTATGTTCTGAGTGTCCTCCCGCCGTCGTCGTCGTCGCCTGAAAATAAAACGAGTCGTGAAATTTGAAACCGTATATACTTTCAGATACAAAGCATAAAACAACGCTGAAACAGGGTAGATTATACAGTCATGATATAAACTACAGTATATCATCTTCAGTGGTACATACACATTAGTATTATAGTGAAGCTATAATTCGTAATATATGGCGCCTGGCGACATTAGTGCAGGTGGCGAATATAGTGTTATCTACGGTAGAGGGCGCCGGTTGTAACACTATCTCCTTCTCCCCTTGATAGTTCCGTCCTATACCTCCTCGGCTGGGTTCTCAATATCGTCACCCTTGTAAATATACTGCCTTAAGTAATTATTTTCAGCGATTTCTCGAAGATTTTTGAAGTCAAGCAATATTTTAACATGTGGCGCGTCTATTGGTCAAGCTGTCTTTTTCAGGTCCAAGGTGAGATTGGTCAAAAATTCGCCTTGATAAACATTCAATCAATATGAAAGTTAAGAAATTGGTGTTTTTTAATTTCCAGCTGAAGTGCAGAAAACAATGATTTAGGCAGTTTGTTTATGATTTTGCTTGTTAATTTGTGTTTTGTATTTATTCATGAAGGTGACGATATATTCAGGTTATTGAGAAGATTCGTCCCGGCGCGACAGACATCCCTTTGTGAATACTGTCATATCTCGTCTCACTTTCCAATCCTTCACTACATTAACTCACACTCTCCCCTCTCTAAATCTCCTCCTCTTCTCTTTTCTCTCTCCCCCTCTCTCTCTCTCTCCTCCTCTCTCTCCCCTCTCTCTCTCTCTCTTCCTATCTCTCTCTCTCTCTCTCTCTCTCTCCTCTCTGTCTGTCTGTCTGTCTGTCTGTCTGGTCTGTCTGTCTGTCTGTCTGTCTGTCGGGCGGGTGGGCGGACGGGCGGGCGGGCGCGCCCGCCCGCCCGCCCGCCCGCCCGCCCGCCGGCCCGCCCGCCACCCGCCCGCCGTCTCTGTCTGTCTGTCTGTCTGTCTGTCTGTCTCTGTCTGTCTCTGTCTGTCTCTGTCTGTCTGTCTCTGTCTGTCTGTCTGTCTCTGTCTGTCTGTCTCTGTCTGTCTGTCTGTCTGTCTGTCTGTCTGTCTGTCTGTCTGTCTGTCTGTCTCTGTCTCTGTCTCTGTCTCTCTTGACTGCATGCTCTTAACTGTTAATAAAAAGCCAACTTGATGCTTCTCCTAATCTAAACTCACCACCAATTTTACTGAATCGCACGTAACATGAAGGCAAAAAAACGCTCGTCCGAAGTAACTTTAGCAACCCTCCTCCCTTTACCTCCTCTCTCCTTTCCTCCTCCTTCTCTCCCTTCTCTCCCTTCCTCCCTCTCCCTCCTCTCCCTTCCTCCTCCTCTCCCTCTAGGTCCCCAGATCACATGTTGTCAATTAATACACAACACCTTTCTCTTTTCCTCTTCCCAATACAGCCACGCTCTCACCTGCACGCGAGAAAAAAGGTTAATTAAGCTTTTTTCGGGGGCAAGGGAGGGCAGAGAGAGAGAGAGAGAGAGAGAGAGAAGGAGAGAGAGAGAGAAAAAAAAAAGAGGAGAGAGAGAGAGAGAGAAGAGAGGAGAAAGAGAGAGGTGAGAGAGAGAGGAGAGAAGAGAGGAGAGAGAGAGAGAGAGAGAGAGAGAGAGAGAAGAGATGAGAGAGAGAGAGGAGAGGGGGAGAGAGGAGAGAGAGAGAGAGAGAGAGAGAGAGAGAGAGAGAGAGAGAGAGAGAGAGATAGTGTGAGTCGGCGGTGAGAACTCTTTATAAAATTGCTTGCAAAAAGTTTGATTAGAAAAATACTGACGTGTTGTGGGAATACCTCGATAAGAGAGAGAGAGAGAGAGAGAGAGAGAGAGAGAGAGAGAGAAGAGAGGAGAGAGAGAGAGAGGAGAGAGGAGAGAGAGAAGGAGAGAGAGAGAGAGGAGAAGGAGAGAGGGGAAGGGGAGAAAAGAGAGAGAGAGAGAGAGAAGAGAGAGGGGGAGAGAGAGAGTGTTTTGTCCTGTTCCCACTCCTACACCAGAGAGGAGGACTGCGAACGTGATAGATGCCACCAAAACCCTCCACTTGGTGACATCACGGCCTGGGGAAGACGATGGCAAGTCAAGTTTGCTGCCGAGAAGACCCAGGCCATGGTTATATCACGTTCGAGGGAGGACCCCAGGCTACTCGAGGGGAAGCTGAAGTTCGGGGACGATACCCTTGCCATCAAGGACTCCATCAACATCCTGGGGGTGGAGGTTGACTCCAGGCTCCGCTTTGACCGCCACCTGGAGACAGTGGCACGTCGAGCCTCCCTGAGGGTGACTCTCCTGCGCCGAGTAAGGCACCTGCTTGACGCTGACGGCCTCATGCGGCTGTATAAGGCCCAAGTGAGGCCCGTCATGGAGTACAGTCCTCTCACCTGGATGAGTAGTGCCCAGTGCCACCTGTCACTGCTGGACAAAGTGCAGAGGCGTGCTGAGCGCCTCATACACCCAACCGACGACCAATATCACAGGGAACGTCGCCCGCGGCAACAGTGGCAGCAGCAGCAGCGACGACAACAACAACAACATCAGCTGCAGCACCAACACCAGCAACAACAACAACAACAACGACTACAGCAGGAGCAGTGGCGGGATGATCCCCGCTCCCAGCTTGACAGCCTGGGGCACCGGAGGAGAGTCGGTGCCCTCACAGTGTTGCACAAGGCCCAGGTGCAACACTCTTCCCACCTTGCAGGACTTTGGGTCCCGTGGAGGAGGTCAGAGCGCGCTACGAGTACGGTAGCGTCAGGTGATCTCCTCCTCGAGGCCCCGAGGACCCACACCGTGATGGGCCAGCGAGCCTTCACTTGGGCCACGGCGACACTGTGGAACACCTTCACGGTTGAGGTGGATGTCGTGGCCATGAACACCCAGCAAGCAGGTGAAGGTGGCGGCCCACAGATGGTGCCGCTCACATCCGCCTTAGTGCCCGTAAGGCATAACACAGTGTCGTGTCAATAGTGATACATAGTGACACACACACATAGTGACACACATTGACACAGTGACACAGTGTACGTGTAAATAGTGCGCCTGAAAAGTGCCTGTGACGGACAGTGACCCTCAGTCTGTAACATTATATATTTAGTTTATCCTATAAGCCATAACTTTCAGATAGATGTCCCCTGGACAGGGGACATCTTTAGCTTCTGCCACCCATTGTCTTCAACAACCTCTTTGCTATTTGTAGCCCCATGTATACCATGTCAGTTGTTTAAATAAAAAATAAAAAAATAAAAATAAAAAGGAGAGACAGAGAGAGAACATAAGAAAATAAAGAAGCTACAAGAGGCCGTGAGACCTACACGAGGTAGTTCCTGTTACCTAACACTACCTACATCCACCTTTCCTCCCCATCCATGAGCCTATCCAGCCCCTCTTTAAAGCTCCCCAATGACTCCGCACTAACTACCTGTCTACTGAGTCTATTCCAGTCATTTACCACCCTATTTGTGAACCAGTTTTTCCCTATTTCTTTTTTTACTTTACGCTTTTCCAGCTTGAATCCGTTACTTCTTGTTCTACCCTGGTTAATAGCCGTAAGAACTTTTCCTACCTCTCCTTTATTAAATCCCTTTATCCACTTAAAAACTTCTATCAGATCGCCCCTTACTCTGCGTCTCTCGAGTGAGTGTAACTTTAATAACTTCAATCTCATCTCATAACTAAAATTACGCATCCCTTGTATCATTTTGGTCATCCTTCTCTGCACTGATTCTAACAAGGCTATATCAATCCTGTAATATGGAGACCAAAACTGAACTGCCTAGTCTAGGTGAGGTCTGACTAGAGCCAGATAAAGCTTTAGAATAACTTCCGCACTTCTACTTTTAACACTTCTGGTAATGAATCCTAACACTCTATTAGCTCTATTTCTAGCCTCAATACATTGTTTCCTAGGTAGGAGGTCTGGGCTCACCCTCACTCCAAGGTCTTTTTCGCTTTCTGATCTTTTCAGCGGTACATTGCGTATGGTGTATCTATTACCAGGGTTTTTTCTACCAACATTCATAACCCTGCAGTGCCTGCACTTATCAATATTAAATTCCATCTGCCATCTGACTACCCACTCATTAAGTTTATCTAAGTCTCCCTGCAATATGTTTACATCAGACTGTGATCTAATAATCCTACCCACCTTAGTATCATCAGCAAACTTACTGATATCACTGCTAATCCCACTATCCAAGTCGTTGATGTAAATAAAAAATAGTAAAGGACCCAAAACAGACCCTTGTGGAACTCCACTTGTCACCAGTCCCCATTCAGATTTAGAACCATTAATTGTAACCCTTTGTTGCCTATTACTTAGCCAAGCTATGATCCAACGAAGAACCTTCCCATCTATTCCATGAGCCTTAACCTTATTTAAGAGTCGCTCGTGTGGTACTTTGTCGAATGCCTTACTAAAGTCCAGATATATTATATCATAATCCTTATCATTATCTGCCGTCTCATAAACTTTCCTATAAAAACTCAATAAATTGGTGAGACATGACCTACCCTTGGTGAATCCATGTTGTGAATCATTGATCAAACTATGTATTTCTAAGTGCTCTCTAATGTTTTTTGCAATAATAGATTCCAATAATTTAACTACCACTGACGTTAGACTAACGGGTCGATAATTTGACTTTAGTCCTCTGTCCCTCTTCTTAAATATGGGGACTACATTTCCTTTCCTCCACAATAACGGCCCGTCAGGGTGGCAAGGTTGGTAGAGACGTGAGCTCGCAATGTGCAGCGTCCCTGTTCATTCGGTCAGCGGTTCGAGTCCGCCTAGTCGTGCTGACGTGGCGGCGCTTTGTATAGTCAATAACCTTGTAGTTGGTACTTGCAAAGTGTCTGATTAGGATGAAAACTTATCTTAATCCCCAATAAAGGGCAAAATCGACTCTAACTTAATTGACTTCCTAAAAATGTGACTACATTCACTCACTAACACTCTTTGCATTCTTAATACTGCATACAGTCCTGGTTCTGGCGATTAAATTCCATTTTAGATCCCGTCCACCTTTTATAGTTATCACAATATTTGAGTTTCTCATCATGTGCTTATGGGAGAGAAGACGAGAGAGAGAGAGAGAGAGAGCGAAGAGAGAGAGAGAAGAAGAGAGGAGAGAAGGAGCAAGAGAGAGGAGAGAGATGCGAGGAGAGGAGAGAGAGATTGGAGAGAGAGATTGAGGAGACGAGAGAGAGAGAGAGAGAGAGAGGAGAGAGGAGAGAGAGGAGAGAGAGAGAGAGAGAGAAGAGAGAGAGAGAAGAATCTGAAGGGGGCAAGAACAAGGCAGGTCAAACCAGGGTGTTGCATAAAACGCATTTATCACCTGAGGGAATTTCGTGGCCTGACAGGTGTGCTTGATGCCTTCACCCCTCCCCCTTTCCCCCTCCCCTTCCCCCTCCCCTTCCCACTCTCCCCTCCCTTCATCAACCCTCCCCCTCCCCCACCCCTCATTCATCACACTCCCCCTGCCAAGACTTTTCACACCACTCACACCTCTCAGCCCTCCTCCAATACCTTAATATCTGTTATTTCGTATAATTTTTCAGTCTTCACACTCAATCCCACCTTTTCACCCCACTCACGCCTGTCACCCCTCTCCAAAACCCGCCCTTTCGTATATTTTTTCTGTCTTCCCACTCAATCCCACTTTTTCACCCCTCTCACACCTCTCACCACTCTCCAAAAACCTGCCATTTCTTATAGTTTTTCAGTCCTCCCACTCAATCCCACTCGCTAAAAAACTTCTACTTTCCTCTCACTTCCCATTTGCACCTCGTTTTTATTCCCATTTCTTCCTCATTTGCGTAGAAACTACGTATGTGGTCTTTCTATTATCTCTGAGTTTCTGTTTCTCTCTCAAATTTATGACTCCTGCATATGATTATTTCTGAAAAAGGTCCTCATAACTACATCATACTATTGCCTTGCTATCGACTCCATTGGCCCACATTATTAAATTCTGATTGAAAAAACTATAAAAAAACCCAGCACCACCACCACCACCAACAACAACAACGACAACAACAACAACAACAACGACAACAACAACAACAACAACAACAACGACGACGACAACAACAACAACGACAACAACAAAAACAACAACAATAACAACAGCAATAACAACAACAACAACAACAATAACAAAAGCAACAAAAACAACAACAACAACAACAACAACAACAACAACAACAACAACAACAATAACAACAAAAACAACAACACATTTTACGACTCGAACAAAAAGGCCAAAAGGATGAACAAGAGGAAGTGAAATAAGACGAATGGGAAGCAAACACGAAGACAAAATAGAAAATAGAGATGAAGGTGTAGGAAGGAAGGAAGGAGGAGGAGGAGGAATACAATACAAAGGAATACAAAGGAAACACAAACAGCAACAGACCGATAGGTCCTTACAAGACTGTTTGCTTTAACTACACTACACTAACTAGATAATAAGAGAGAAAGGATAGGAAGTAGAAGGCTCCCCCACCCCCCCATCCCTCCCGCCCAAACTGGCCGGGGAAACAAAAAAAGGGAAGTGGGAAATTAAAAAG
>JACEEZ010005115.1:0-23565 GCA_016584305.1 Chionoecetes opilio
CATACCAGGCGACTCCTGTAGTGGTGGTGGTAAACAAAATGTTAATCCGTGAGCCCACACACACACACACACACACACACACACACACACACACACACACACAGATAGAAAAGTAAAAAATAAATTAATATGGATACATCAGTCTTAAATGATTACATCTTAAAGCTCTAAAACACACCACACACACACACACACACCGAGGTGTTGAAGCAGTGGCGTAGCTAGGCATTTATGATTGGATGGGCACCTGGGAGGGCACAGCTGACTATGGGGGGGCACTAGATGAGCCCAACAAGCCCATACAGCTGGGGAGTTTGGTGGGGACTGGGGACTTACTTTCACTTACAGTGCCAAGACCCCCCCCTTGCATATTTTGCATTCTGACCAATATCAAGAGTTTATCTGATGTCGTATGGACTATGGAAGGTTATTAGATTTTATTCTAGGAGTGTGTGTTGAGTACTGTAGGGTATCATCCAGTTGCTGATGGAGAACGAAATAAAGCAGTCATGGCAAAAAATGAAATACATATATTAGCACTTATACAAAATAGAAATAACATAATTGATACTGAAAATTTAAAAAAATGCAGAAGTTTTAAAGCAGCAGGCAAATAAAATAAAAATTTCCACTGAGAAAGTGAAAATACCTCAAGCAGAATTCTTCTGTTCTTGTGGTTCTCAGCAAACTTATCAACAAATTCTTCTAAATCAAGGCTTTTAACTCGCCTGCTTTCAATTGACAACACAGCAAGATTACCTAATCTCTCATTGCCCATTGTATTTCTCAGTGTAGTTTTGATTCATTTCAGAGCAGAGAAGCTTCTCTCTGCTGAAGCTGATGACACAGGTAACACTACATACATTTTGGCCAGTCTGTAGAACTCGGGAAATGCCTCTTCATATGGACCAAGAATTCTCACTAAATCTAACAGTGATTTGAGCTTTTCATTGTCACTTACATCCTTATAGCGTCATTCTAACATGCGTTTTACAGAGTGCAGCTCATGGTTAAGATCTTCCTCATTAGCACGAAATGCATGAATAAGTCCAGACATTTTCTCAAAAGATAAGAACTCAGTACTTTGTGGATTCAGTGCCTGTAATGCTTTCATAAGTTCACATGCTTCATTATTGAAGCGCCTTGTCATTTATGTTAACATGTGATCTAGAATAGGATAGAAGAAGTTAATTCGTGTTGAATCCTTAACACTGAAATCAGAGTGTGTGCTCCCTGACTGTTTTCCAATATAATCAGTAACAACAAAGTCCTGCAATTTTGTAGAGTTTCCGTTTCCTTGGTGATCTACACATTCTACACTCTGAAGTACCAAAACCATGAGCTGCTGAGTTTCTCGCAACTTCATCCCACAAAGCATCAAAAGAGGCTGGGTCTGACTGCATTTCTTCAAGGTGGGCTCTTACAGTTTCAATTAATTCTACAGCTTTTACCATGTCAAGTTTGCTGATTGTAAAAAATTGAAAACGATTTACCTACCAAATAGTGTCATAATGGCTAGCTTCATAGCAAACCCAGCATCTATTTGACCTAAAGTCCTCTTGCATCAATAGCTCTGTCAGCATTGCATCATTTGTAACCTTTAAAACCCAAAAGGGCATTCAGTCCCTTTTCATTATTTTGCAATATATACCTGAAACCCCCACTGGTACTGAAAGTTTTGTAGCCTCTGTTTGCTCTTTGGAATACTTTTCCCTTTTGCAACCCAAACCTTTTGCATGGACAAAAGATCCACTGAAAAATCATACATTTTTCCAAATAATGAAAGAACTGTGCAGTCAAGGGAGACACGACCATTAAGTACCAACACAAGGCTTTATAGAAAATTTGAAGGGAAACGGGTGTAATTTGTTATGTTCGTTGTTTAAAAAGGATCAATAGAAAGTATTGAATTTAACTCACTCAGGGGCAGTTTCTTTCTTTCAAGCGGGGAAAAATATTTTTTGTATTTGAGGTCGCGGGAAGTCACAGTAAAAATTATTTATATACTCCATGATGCTCCCCAGTTCCCTATGGAACAGGGCCCCACACCCAGGCAGCCTGGCCGTGGGGGCCCTGGGCGGGCACCGGCTTCTCGTGGTGGGCACTGCCCACCCAGGCCCCCCCCGTAGCTACCCCACTGTGGTTAAAGGGTAGAGTTGGTGATGAAAAAAGGAAAATAAGAGACTTAGTATCTATAGTTCCACCAAAGACAAACCCGGGGGGAGAAAGAGTAGGGACATGATAAGAGACAAAAGCAAATTTTTAAAGAATACGAGGGAAAAATATGAAACATAATTTTGGGGGGAAAATTTTAACTGCAAAGAAGTTTGCGGGGAAAATGGTATTGAAGGGGAAAACTCAGGGGGTGGTATTTTTGGGGGTTTTGGAATAAAATAACATCATACTCAGTGGATTAAAGAGAAACAATTCAGAGGTACGAAAAACCATCAGACTACCCCTACTTTTAAAAAAAGAACTGGAATACAGAAAAAGCCTTATAACTCGGCACTGTATAACTCGGAAATTTTTATTAACTCGGCATGGAAAAGACAAGTTTTTTTTTTTTTTTTTTTTTTTTTTACCCCCTATGCCTATAGCGCGTGAGGATGACTCCAGGGGTGGGATGGTAGGCCCTGGAGGCCACGAGGGCTTGAGGGTTGGGGCCCCCCCCCTTGGGGGTGGCGCAGGCAGGATTTTTATAGTGACCCTGTAATTAGGGGCCCCTCCCGCCCCCTGTGTCCCCCCATGCACTCCAGTCGAGGTAAGTTAATGGAGGGCATAGTGTTGCGTAATTAAGTGCTCAAGTGATGAAAAATTAATTTGTACAGGTACGTACTGTATAAAATACAGTACAGATTTTGGTTTTTGTGATTAAGTGATCCCATGTTAAAATGCGACAGTCCCCCTAACATTTTCTACATTTACAACAAGGCTCCCCTCCCTTTGATTACTCCTGCTGCTCCCCTTCCCTGTAAATGTATTTTTATCTTTTACAGTAGTAATTTTTTGTCCCCCACTTGGAAAGAGGGACCAGTATTTTATTTGAAAAAAATTTATAGAAAAAAGGGGGGGAGAAAAGAAAACCAAGAAGGAAGATACAATTATGGAAAACAGACTTTGAGGGATTAAGAACTTTTCTTGGGAGAGACAGACTGGAAAATTTCCATGCAGCAACGAGTACCCGAAAAAATGGGATGAGTTCACCAATTTACACCAAAGGAAAAAATAGTTATTTTCCAAGGTAGTTTAAGAAAAGAAAAAAAATGAAGGTTTAACAGAAAATGTGAATTAGAAAGATAAAAGAGAAAAAACATGGAATAGTTGGGGGAAAAAAAGGGTGGCAGAAACCCTTTTGGGGAAGTCAAAACACTAAAAAATAATTTTTAAAATCCGAAGAGAAAAGAATAACTATGAAGGAAATAATAGAAAAATGTAAGATAAACCGAAATTTTTTCTATGTTTTAATTAATGGAAAAATGAAAAAAAGGGAAAGGAAATAGATACTGAAGTAAAAGGGCATAGTGAAAGATGCATTAAACCGGCCGAGGTGATGAATAAGTGTTACAGACTGTATTTACAGGGGAAAGTGAAATTTTAAAACGAAAATTAATACAAAAAAAAATATAATGGAAAAAAAGTAGGTAAAGAAGTAAAAAGGGTAAAGGAAAATCAAGATGTAGAAAAACCCCGGGGCCGATGGGGGCCAACTGGGAAAAAAAGAGTGCAGTAACCAACTAGCAGGAAAATTTCATAGTTAATTGAGATTCCCCAAGGAGAGCGATCCCGCTTGATTGGGAAAAAACAAAAATTGGCCATTCAAAGGAGGTGACAAAAAAGAACCCCTAAATTAAAGGCCTATCATTAACAAGTGTAGTGGCAAAAATGTTGAAAAATTGTGAAGGACAATGGGGGGAAATATTTTGGAAGAGACAAACACCTTGCAGGTGGCCAGTTTGGATTTGAGGGGGATGCATGTACAACAAATCTATTGAGCTTTTACTCGAGTGATCGGTGACACAGGAAAAGAGGGGGGGTCGATTTCAAAACTTGGACCCAAAGAAGGCTTTGACAAGGTACCTCAAAAGACTGCTTGGAAGCTAGAAATGTAGGATTTTAAGATGGTTTGCTGAATGGAGGAAGACTTTTTGAGCAACAGAGATTGAGAAAATAATAAAAGATCAAAATCCCGAATGGTGCAGTGTGTAAGTGGAGTTCTCGGATCAGTATTTCCCCGTGGTTTTTTTGGGTTTTGTAAATATAGGCAGAAGGAGTAAAATTATATGAGTTTATTCCGATGATGCTAAATTACTAAAAAAGTAGAAAGTAAAAGGACTGTGAGGTTTTCAAAAAGGGTCTAGATAAATTTTTCAGATGGGGTTTAAATATGGGAAATGGAGTTTAATGCCAAAAATGTAAAATGTGGAAATGGGGATAGCAAAAAGAGCAGGAGGAAAGTATTTTGATGGGAAAAGAATGGATAATCAAAAAAAAGGTCGAAAAAGATTGGGATTGGATTTTGGCAATTTGTCACCAGAGAAGCAATAAACAAGATCACGGAGATACATACATTGTGAGGGAAAATAAGAATGGCATTTAAATATCTGGGTGATCAAGAAATTGATAACATCTCTGATTCACCAAGTTTTGGGAAAAGCGGCGTGATTTGGGGCCCACATAAAAGAAGGGTAAAGAAGATTGAGAGAATCAAAAAGCCCACAAAAATGGCTCCAAAACCCGGAGATTTTAAAATAAAAAGACTTTTTAAGACTAAAACTCCCAAAAACTTGAAAAAAAAGAGAAGGGGAGATTTTAAAGGGTTAAAAGGGAAAGGGCCTGGAAAAAATTGTGAATTACTTTTGGTGGGACGACAGAATACGAGGGTTTAGAAGAAAAAGAAAAGGACAACAGCAAGAGGGATATAAAAAAATAAGCTTCCCCATAGAAAAAACTAAAGTGGAAAAACCCTTTATGCAAAAGGATTAATGCAAGAAGTATTAGGACTTTCCAAGGCAAGCTGGATAATAGTAGATTTTGAGACGGGCAGTAAGAGCATAAAATCTTTTCCCTTTTGTTACAACTGGTTACACCATAATACACAACACACACACACACAAGGAAAATAACACACAAAAAAACAAACCTCCTGTATAGTGCAAAGAAGATCTTGAACCCACCCCAAAAAACCCCAAAACACGCACACACACACCAAAACACCCGAAAAAAGAAAAAAATACTGAATAAATAAAACAATGAAATAATGACAGGTGAACATGAAAATAAAAGGATAGAAATAGCGCCATCTTTGAATTATGCACCCCCACGTCGTTTTTAGACTCCAATCAACAGGAACTAAGTTTCACGGAGAATGCCACGAGCGCCTAACTTCTGATCTTTCTATTTTTTCTGATTGGGGGAAAGCAAAACCCGTTTTGTTCAAAGCCTCTAAAAAAACCCAATTTTTTTTACTATCTACTCGACAAACCTACCAGATAAATATCCCCTCTTCTTCAAAGACATCAACTTCTCTTCTTCTACAATAACTTTTAGGACTTCCTTTACTAAAAAACTGAACTGGGAAAACTCACACTATCCTTGCAAAACCTTTTAAGAAGTTAGGGGTGCTGTGGGGTCTGCGTCCTTTTTTTTTTTCCCTCCCCAATTTTTGCTCCTACAGGGCCTTATCCGCCCATGTATGGAGTATGTCTCACATTTTTTGGGGGGACCCCATACAGCTCTCCTAAACAGGGGTTGTACAGCTCTCTAAAACAGGGTTGAGTCCAAAGCTGTTTGTCTCATCAACCTCCTCTCCTTGACTGACTGTCTTTCACTCTTTAAAGCACCGCCGCAATGTTGCTTCTCTTGCCTTTCTACCGTTATTTTCATGCTCACTGCTCTTCCGCACTTTCTAAACTGCATGCTCCCCCACTCCCGCGGCCGTCGCTGCACAAGACTTTTACTCATTAACCATCCCTATTATGTCCATCTTCCTAATGCAAGAGTTAATAAGTCTTTTTACTCTTTCCTCCCCTTTCACTGGTAAACTCTGGAACTCTCTTCCTGTTTTCTATTTTACCACTTCTATCGACTAAATCTTTTTCAAAAGAAGAGAACAACGGACACCCCCGAACTAATTGGCTCAACCCTTTGTTTTTATTTCTTATCTTACTGCCTTCTTAAGGGACTGCAACTAAGCGGGCTTGTGATTACCCATTTTGGTTGTAGCCTTGGCCAGATCCCTGGATGTATAAAAAAAAAAAAAAAACTACACAGACAGGAAGAATAAAGAGGACAGCACAAAGAGTGTTTTCCCGCCTGTCAGACCTGACTTATGAGGATGCGGCTGAGGAAATTGTGGTTGACACATTGGAAAGAAAGCAGAAAAGAGGGACTTGACAGCAAGTATAGAGGCCATGTCAGGAATGGAGAAAATGACAAAAGAGGACATGTAGGTAGGAGCCACAAGAGGTCAAAGAAGCTTAACAAGACAAGGTGCTGAAGGACATCAAGAAGTACAGTTTTCCCTATCGCTGCATTGATATGTGGAATAGCCCTGGGACAGTGAAATTATAGTGCCAAAGTATTAGTTTTTAAAGCTAAGATTGACCATTGAGACAAGGAGACGGGACCTCACAGGTATTAACTCATTTCCCCTATATCACAACTAGAAATATTACACACACAGAAAAATATATAAATAAATAAAATAAGAAAAAATCTAAAATAGAAGATAGTACATGCACTTTGAAGAAAGGTAAGAAGGCCTGATTGGGAATATCAATTCCAGCATTGGGGGCATACGTCCGACGGGGGGCGTTCGCCTCAGCCCACCCTAGACGCGCCACTCCCGGGGTCACCACGCGCGATTCCCATGCAGGCTCCCTTTCCCATACCAAGCAGCTCTCAGACAAGAAACATACAATTTGCCCCAGCAACGAGCCCTTGTGGGCGCCCCCTTGGCCTCCTCCACGCGGATTGTCTCTTACCGATACAACACGATGGGAAGGACGGTTTCAGGGTAGCCGTGCCACATGCATATAGCCGAAGTTGGTGCTGACGGACTATGCAGGTAATATGGCTCGATTCAGTCTCACGGTTGCAATCGCTGATTGACACGTTAAATCCATCCCAGCGATAACCCCATGATTGATGCAGAAGACACTATACCAAAGGCATTGATTCGTTTCTTCAAAGTCAATGTAGTGTCATGTTCAAACCATAGAGTAAAAGAACAGGGATCAACAAGCGAACTTGAATATCCGGATCTTTGTCCTCCTGACACAGTTACGACAAACGCAAATACTCCCGCTGTGAGCGGTCCAAACACCGTGGCCTCTATGCCAATCGCAGTAAGAAGACACTTCTTGACGTGGACCCGCGTCATTATGACTGCGATACCAAAGGTATGTAAAAATTTCCAAGATCTCAATGTCCTCGCCACAAGCTATGAACAGACTGTACTGTTCATCTATAAGTCCCTCAAACAACCTGGACCTTGGTCTGGAGCAGGAGACCTCAAGTACCAAAAGGCTTTGCCTCCTCGTGCAGCGCCTCGAGAGCCATCACCAGGACCTCCAGCGACTCAGCAAAGATTACTGCATCATCGGCAAAAACAAGATCAGTGATCTTGGTGTTGCTGACGGATGCTCCACAATCACTTTGATCTACAACCTTGTCCAATACCCAGTCCATACAAGCGTTGAAAAGTGATGGGGCAAGGACGCACCCTTGCCTCACTCCTGTATTCACAGGAAAGAAGCTGGATACACCTGCCCCACACTTCACAGCACTCTCAGTCCCAGAATACAGACCAGTTATCAAACCAATAGTCCTTGCAGGAATCCCACGAAGTCGCAGAAGATCCCAGAGTGACTCACGATGCACTGAGTCAAACGCCTTCTTGAGATCAACATAGGCTGCAAGCATCCCCTGTCGAAACTCACGTCGGCGTTCCACCAGGACACGAAGCGCTAGGATACGGTCCGTTGTTGACTTATCAGGCGTGAACCCAGACTGCTGAGGTCTCTGATGCTTCACCAGATGACTGCGAATTCGTGTCAGCAATAGATGGGCAAGCACCTTGCCTGGTAAGCTGAGCAGTGTAATACCGCGGTAATTGTTGCAGTCTGACGGTCCCCTTTCCCTTTCCAGATAGGGACGACCAGCCCCCTTTTCCAGTCAGGAGGAATGGTACCTGATTGCCACACGGCAGTCAGGACAGCATGCAACCCGGGATTATGGCCTCACCCCCAGCTTTGAGGAGCTCCGCACTGATATTACAAACACCAGATGCCTTTCCACCCCTCAACTTGCTACAGCCTCTCTGACTTCGTCAAGAGAGGGTGCGGTTTCGTCAATGGGAGGATCGGCATCCACTGCCTGTAACCCAGTGGTGTGAAGCTGCTCAGTTGGAGGGTCCCCCGTGAACAATGCCCAAAGTACTCAGCCCAACGAGCCATCTGCCCATCCATGTCCGACACGAGGTGCCCATCTGCTGTTCGAATAGCACTCGCCCGAGAAGGAGACTTGGAACGGAGCTTTTTCAGGGCTCGGTAGGGGGTCGGAGGTCATTAGTAAATGACCCTCGACATCCTCAGCGAGACTCCTGACATACCTTCCTTGTCTCTCCTCAGGAGGGTTCTAGTCCGGCATGACAGACCCCTGTGCTGGTCCCGGGTTTTCCCAGCCAGCCTGGCAGCGCGACTCTCCTCTATTTTCTCCAGCGTCCTCCGTCGAGACAAAACCACGCCTTGACCTCGGGCGTCCCCAATACACTCCTTGGCAGCCTGTAGAGTTTCACGTTTGCAGGTATCCCACAGTTCTACAGGGTCCGAGAGACACCGAGCACATCAAACCGATTTGAGACTGCCACCGCATACTCATGAGCAATGTAAAAGTCCTTCAGTTTCTCAAGAGAAAACAGTATGGTTTACCTCTTGAGTTTCTTCTGGGACTGACATGAAGCTTAAGTGTAGCAACAAGTCTGTGATCTGTTCCAAAAGAACTCAGCACTCCGGTAAACCCTGCAGTTCTGGAGGATCCTCCAACGAGTACTAATGAGGATGTGGTCGATCTCCTTAGCTACCCCTCCGGCATTACTTACCATGTCCAGCGGTGCAGCTCTGGTCTCTGATACCAAGAACCTGCAATGGGCCCCAGACATAACTACGTCCCCGGTTTGTTTACATCGGTGCATTGTGGGGATAAGGCGGGGTCGCCGCGGATGACCTACGAAGGGAAAACCTAGGGGGATGGAAGAATTTAGAGTTATTTTGCGCGAAATTGATATTCCAGGGCTATATTACTGTGCTCTGTTCTCGCTGACAACACTATAGAGAAGACCTGAGGTAAGGGCTGATGTGCAGAGGCTTCTAAACAAGAAAAACAGAGTCATAACAGAGCCTCGTAAAAAGGTAAGCAACTGGTAGGTACGTAATGTGTCCCTACCACTTGCTTACTTCTTAATGAGACTTGCTGTGACTGTTTTCCTGGTTTAGAAGCCTTCGCAACATCAACCATGACCTCAGGTCTTCTCTATTTGTCAGCGAGCAGGGAAAACTATAGCACCTGGAATATCAATTTCCCCCAAAACAACTCAAATTTTTCATCGTCTAGTCTTCTCTTTGTAGGCTGTACATATTCATGGTTATGATAGTATTAAAATACCTTATTAATTGAGTTCCTTTTGTTGCCTTTCCTCATAATAGTTAGTGCTACATCATGGTTTAAGTGTTATTTGAGCCAATGAATACTCTTTTGAGTCTATAACCAACATCACCAACCTTTGCTTTGATTTATCTTATTACTCCATCCATAAACAAGTGCATAACCACGGTGACATTACCCATCCTCGCCTCCTGGTACCTGCATGGTACTGTCGTCTACTGATATTTTGTCTCTACACAAATCGGGAACGGATTACCTCAGGTTCTCTATAGTGTTTTCAGCGAGAACAGAGCACAGTAATATAGCACCTGGAATATCAATTTCGCGCAAAATAACTCTAAATTCTTCCATCGCCGTAGTTTTCCTTTCGTAGGTCCACCCGCGGCGACCCCGCCTTATCCCCACAATGCACCGATGTAAACAAACCGTGACGTAGTTATGGGTAGGGTCCATTCTCAACCTTCTGGACCTTGCAAAGTTCAGAAGCAGAGAACTGTTGGTGTTTCTGATACCGGAGCCATGGGGACCAACACAAAACTCGTAGCCATCTCTCACAGTGCCAGTAGTAGCTTTGAAGTCGCCCAAGACAATGAGTGTGTCCCGAGGAGGACACTGGTCTAATACTGGGACTGGTCTAATTGGGACTATAGACAACTAGAAAACAAAAGTTACCATTACTTCCAAATAGGAATCAAGAGTTTACATGCTAACAAGGAGAAAGATTTAGAAGTCCTGTAGTTATCATAAACAGACCATCACCAGAAAACCATAGCAATGAAAAAAGTAAGAACTATGCAAATCCTGTAAGTGAATATGAGAATTATCTTTAAATACATCAATGAAGAAATGATGAATAAGATAATTACATCACTCATAACACCAATGACTGTATGTACAGGGAGGTCCCGTTATACGAGCATTCGGTATACGAGAATCCGATGATACGAGATGTGTAAATTAGGGTCTATTTTCAATATACGAGATCGAAAATCCAATGATACGACATTCAAACTGGGGTGAGTAAAATTATCAAGTTCAAAATGCACGCCCTACCACTCCCATTTGGTTGACCGCAGTCAGGTCACCCTAGCAAGCCCTGACCTGAAGGGTAATTAAGGAATATGGCGCGGCTGACATTTAGGGGTAATTAGCAGGTGTGCGGCCCCAACCTGGGCCCCGCAGTCAGGTCACCCCTAGCAAGCCGTGACCTGAAGGGTAATTAAGCATATGGCGCGGCCTGACATTTAGTGGTAATTAGCAGGTGTGCGGCTCCAACCTTGGGACCGCAGTCAGGTCACCCCTAGCAAGCCCTGACCTGAAGGGTAATTAAGCATATGGCGCGGCCTGACATTTAGTGGTAATTAGCCAGGTGTGCGGCTCCAACCTTGGGACCGCAGTCAGGTCACCCCTAGCAAGCCCTGACCTGAAGGGTAATTAAGCATATGGCGCGGCCTGACATTTAGTGGTAATTAGCAGGTGTGCTGCCCCAACCTTGGGACCGCAGTCAGGTCCCCCGTAGCAAGGAGTGACCTGAAGGGTAATTAAGCATATGGCACGGCCTGACATTTAGTGGAAATTTAGCCAGGTGTGCGGCTCCAACCTTGGGACTGCTACACTACTTCTTTTTGTATCACGCGGCGTCCCCTACATTACAACGTCTTTTTTGCTTGTTATGCATGTTTTATGTTTAATTAATGTGCAGTTATGTTATTTTGTGTGCTATTTCTCTTTCAGAATGCTTTTTCTACAGAATAGGTAGTACAGTGTGGGTAATATAGACGCTGTGTGTTTGTTGTGTTTGCTATAGTTTATTTAGCTTGAAAAAACATGTCTTTTTTATTTTTATTTTTATTTTTTATTGATTGGGTCCTGGAACCAAACCTATATTTTACCATTAGTTATGTGTTTCATTATACGAGATTTCGCTTTACGAGTATGCCAGATGGAACCTAACTGCTCGTATCTTCGGGACCTCCCTGTATATGTATCTGTAGTATGGTAAATATCTAACATTTCTAGAGTAAAACTGTTTAAACTGTTTAGTCACAGATCAGATAACTCACTGTGTCATGAGGTGCATTTGATGGTGCGGATGAAGTAGACAGGGACACAGGAGAGCTCTAGGGTGGAGGGGGCGGAGGCTGTGGTGGAGGCTGTGGTGGAGGCTGTGGTGGTGGTGGTGGTGGAAGGGCGAGTACTGGGTTTCCCCTCAGAGCATCCCAGTAATGTCCAGTAGAGGTCCTGGTCTGTGTGGCGACGGCAATGCATAGATAGATACATAAATAGATAGATAGTGACCACAAAAATACAAATAAAATTGATGCATACACTTTAGGTTACAGTTCATACAAAAGCCATAAAAACAAAATTACAAAGTATGATGGCTTAACGTAACCAAGAAATAAAAAGAAGGAAAAAGAAACCTAGTCTTAGAAAAAACTAAATACAGTAAACCCTCTCTATAACGGACCCGAATATAAACGGACGTCGGAAACAGTTATACCGGATTTTTCCTGAATATAACAGATTTAATCTGTTATACACACAACCCTCGTTTTCCCGGACCTCCATTTTCCGGATATTTGGGTTTGCCGGACAAAATCCGAGGTCCGGGGATATGTCAGAGTCCCGGACAAATGCCTGGTCCAGTCCGTAAATTGACAAAGTTGTCCGGCGGTCCGAGCGTCTCCTGTCACCCCTGGTCAGTGTCCGCGCCTCCCGCCAGGTGGCAGCATGCTCAGCGGTCGTATTGTTTACATTTGGGCACACGACACTCGCGGTTCACCTGCACCGCCTCCGTCCAGTCCCTGACCCCCACTGCCCCTGGTGCAGGAACGTCTCTGAGACTATTGAACACTTTCTGCTGTAGTGTCCGCACTTCCACTCCCACCGTGTAGTGCTACGCTCTCAACTCCTCGCCCTGAACGTCGCCACCTGTGACCTGCCCACCTGCTGGTGGCGGCTGGCGTCCACCCCTCCGGCAACACGCTGTCATCCGCTTCACCTGTGCCTTCCTGAGGAAGACAGGTCAACTACAGCGCCTGTGATAGCATCATAGGACATAACCAGGGCTCATAGTGTTCCCCGAGGGATCCTCGCAGCCTTAAAACAACAAAACAAAGTGACGTAAAAGTCCGCGGCGGGTAGTTGATATTGGCGGTTGCCGGACAGTAAATACTAGAGTAGGATAAACGTCCAGGGGTGGGTAATGGCCTCGGACTGTTGCGATTCCCGGACCATTGCTCCCCCCTATTAGTCCGGGAAAACGAGGGTTTCCCGCCGTGGACAAATTTTTGAAGCAGCAGACTTATGGAATGGCTTCGTCCGCTTGTCTGGTAGGAGATGGAGTCCGTTGAATCGAGTCTGTTAAATCAAGAGTTGACTGTATTTGTCATGTTAAGCAAAGTTACTGACAGCCAGCTCACCATCAGCTTCATGTAGTCCAGGTCAAAGGTGGGTCTGCGTGTTGTCTGGCCGGGAAGACCTTTGAGTGCGGCCTCCACCAGCTCTGTGATGGGGGGGGCTGCTGCTGGGGGGGGCTGGGGCTGGAGGGGCTGTGGGCTCCTGGGGAAGTGGGGGGAAACACTATTAGAATCATGAGATATTACGGTTATGGCTAACGGTGTTCTGCTTTCCTACTGGAGCCATTTTTTTAACTAATTTTTTTAGCTTAATTTTTTGAGCCAAAGTAATGCCTGTTGGTATTCAGCTTTTCTTATTGGAGCAATTCTTAAAAACTAGCGTAGATTAATAGTTACTGTGTTCATTTTATACTCAGTGGGGAAGGGGAACATCTTTAGAAGCATGAGATATTTAGATAATATCTAATGGTATTCAGCACTTATCACGATAATTAAAAAGTAATATGTAGGCTTAGTTATCAGCATTTTGGCACAGGTTGAATATACTATAAAAGAAATGAAGCACAGCAAACACAGTGTGAATAAACAAACCCTGCAAATATAACCACTGCCTGGGTTACATAGAGGCAGCACAGCAAGGCAGTCAGTGATGCAGGTGTATTGGAAATAATAATATAACGTTGTAATAAATGGCCATGCAACACTATCAAGGAAATAATTAAATGATGAATAAACACCCAACTCCACTATCAAGGAAGTAATTAAATGATGAATAAACACCCAACTCCACTATCAAGGAAGTAATTAAATGATGAATAAACACCCAACTCACTATCAAGGAAGTAATTAAATGATGAAAAACACCCAACTCCACTATCAAGGAAGTAATTAAATGATGAATAAACACCCAACTCCACTATCAAGGAAGTAATTAAATGATGAATAAACACCCAACTCCACTATCAAGGAAGTAATTAAATGATGAATAAACACCCAACTCCACTATCAAGGAAGTAATTAAATGATGAATAAACACCCAACTCCACTATCAAGGAAGTAATTAAATGATGAATAAACACCAACTCCACTATCAAGGAAGTAATTAAATGATGAATAAAACCCAACTCACCTATGTTTGTCGCTACACCAGTGCCGCAAATACACACAAAGTAACACATAACATTATAGTCATAAAAACATGTACTAGGATCATAGTAAATAGCCATGCAAACATATGAAGGATTAAATGATAAATAAACACCCAACTCACCTATGTTTTCTAGCTACACACATAAATACAAATACATACAAAGTCGCAAATACATACAAAGTAACACATAACATTGTAGTCATAAAAACATTGTAGGGTCATAGTAAATAGCCATGCAACACTATTAAGGATTAAATGATTAATAAACACCCAACTCACCTATGTTTTGTCGCTACACACAGTAAACACATTGAAAGTAACACCATAAGATGATAAACATACAGTATTATTGTTGTCACTCATTCAATCTTAAAGCAAACAGCCTTACTTATTCCATTCATATATTTCAAAATTCCTACATACAGTAATTCTGAAATATGAAAGACTAAACAATAAGCAGCTTTACATTTCTTAACCAATGACTTTCTTTTCCTTTTCAATGCATGCTAAAGGAGGACGAATTTAGGCTATTGTGTTAGGCTACGAATTTAGGCTATCTTCATGTTTGCTGTTGTCAATATTTCCTGTGTCATGGTAACTCAAGGCTAAACTATATTAATGCCAGGATATTTAATGCCAGGAGAAGGGAATACTACGCTTCTTCTTAATGTCAGTTGTATTTACAAAACACCACCACCACCATCACAGCCGTCACTAAGAGGCCAAGCTATCAGGGTCATGGGAGTGCATACACCTCTGCGTCAGGCGGGTACTGGTGGGTGTGGTGGCTGGACACAACACTGCCTGCCCCTGCCTTAACCAGACACCACAGGGCAAGGCGTGAGGATGCTACACTGGCAGCAAATGCCACTAATACCTGTACTCTGTTTTTTTCAACGAGGTGAAAACTCCTGCCCCCTTGCTGCTTACTGACTGATATTTAATGCCAGGAGAAGGGAATACGACGCTTCTTCTTAATGTCAGTTGTATTTTATCACAGTTAACCATATTATGAGGTAAACACAGGCATCATTTTAAGCATGAGACCTTGTGATAGAATTGAATTTTTGTCTTGTTGAAAAAAATAGACTCTAGCCATTATCTTAGTATAGTAGTGCAGCTAAGTATTAATTATCCGACCTTGGGGGGACCGAAGGTAGGTCGGATAATTGGAATAGTCGGATGTTCGGATATCACAGTAACCATAAAACGTAAGGACAAAATGGTTTTTAGAACATAAAAGATGCAGCTCTTGAAGGCGATCCAGTGGTAGACGCGAAAGTAAAATTCATGCATAAATAAAGCCACAAATCAATGTTTTCTAAAAACAAAACAAAAATGAAGTAAAATAAATGGCCAAAACAAGACACAATGTGGTGGTGAAAAAAGTCGGTTGTTTGGACAAGTCGGATGTTTGGAGGTCGGATGTTGGGAGTTCGGCTGTACATTAGAAGCTCGATATAACGGAATAATTCAGCCAAACCCGATTCAGGTAAATAAGATTTCTGCTAAATTGAACTTCCATTATCGGCGCCTGACACAGCTCGATATAACAGAATTTTTCGTAAAATTGAGAGCGTTTCGGGCAAATCCTCTTTCTGCAGTGGTCTGTATGGCCCCAAGCCTGCCCAAATGCCGGGGTCACGAGCCGTTAGCGGAACCACACAAAATATTGCTGCATTTAGCGTAATGGTACGCTATATCGAGCATTGGAGAATGGAACAACGGAATTATTATTTTTCCGCTAAATCAAACTTTCCGGTAAATAGAGTTCCAGTAAATCGAGCTTCTACTGTATGTTTAAATCTTCTGGTTGGATACTTGTCTACATCTTTGGCCTTGTCATTCCAAGGACACGCAGGGCACAGCAGGCCAACAGATGTATAACATTACCAAGCCTGCACACTCACCCATCTATTGACTCATCCCTGTCTATATTCACGACTAGTGGGGGAAGTGCAAGGCTCCAATAACGAGAAAATAAATCATGCACAATAAAATAAAATTGCATTAACACACACAGTATATAAACAAAAATAAGATTGTGCATGTACATTCTTGAATACACAAAAATGCAACGTGTAGCAAGGAATGTAGTGATGAATGCAAATAACATCTTAGTTCCTTATAACATTAAAAGCAACGGCTTTCACACACACACACAAACACACCGCCTGAATGGCTTGGTGGGTTAGAGCGTCAGGCACCATTTTGTGGTCCGGCGTTCGATCCCCGGCCCGGCTCATATCCGGGGATTTTTCCACTGACAAATTTGGGGGATACTATCCCACTTGAGCAAGGGAATGGGTGTGTGTGGTGTGTGAGGTCCCAGCATTACCCAAAGATCGGTAATAATGAGCTCCAAGCTCGCACCGGGAGGATGAAACTGCCGATCGTGAGCCAGCTAGCGTAGACAAGACCACGGGTGAATGACACAGTTTCCTAGCCTAGAGCAAGGTGTCAGGAGCCATGCCACAGTCAGGGTTCGAGTGCATAACAACAACCAAGAGGGAAGACATAATATAGGGCGTCCAGACAACCTACATTCTTGCACAGCAGCTTATGAATCACGGCGTCTGAGGCGTGGCCGTGAATGCTGCGCCCACGCTCCTTCAGCACCTCACCTCCCACCTGGCAGCATTAGGGGCAGGGGGGAGAGGGCCAAAGGGCTTCTTATATCACCTACACCTGACTGCACTGCATAAAACCTCTATTTTATGAACTATAAATAAGTGATGTTTAGAGGTGGACCCAATATCCGAATCCACATCCACATAGTTTGTAACATCCGCATCATTTTTGATATCCACATCCATGGTTGCGGATGTTATGCAGATATTCTGAGTAACTCTAGACACTTCATTTCATTTCATTTGAGAGAGAGAGAGAGAGAGAGAGAGAGAGAGAGAGAGAGAGAGAGAGATGAGAGAGAGAAGAGAGAGAGAGAGAGAGATGAGAGAGAGAGAGAGAGAGAGAGAGAGAGAGAGAGAGAGAGAGAGAAGAGAGAGAGAGAGAGAGAGATGAGAGAGAGAGAAGAGATGAGAGAGGGGAGATAGAGAGAGATAGAGAGAGAGAGAGAGAGAGAGAGAGACTAAAGATAATGATTACTGGTTTAAGAGGAAATATTCTGGGTTTGTTTGTGCAGACGGGGAAAAAAAGTTACTCAGTTGCCAGGTGAAAATATGACAATTTATCATAATTTCTTGAGATTGTGACCAACATTTTGAAAGAATAAATATATGTACATAAATGATGAAGGCAAAAAGGTGTTTTTTAGTATCTTAATAATACGTATGACATCAATGACTGAAACCTGAGCTCAAGATGTACTCATTCTTATGTCCTCAAAAAAATCTGTTGTAGCAATTTGTTTTGTAAAGGTTAAAATTAAATGGAGAAACATGGAGATACATTTATATCTATATTATAAATGTTAGCTGATTATGAAGATTAACCCTTGAGACCCAGAACGTAATTGCCATTTTTAATTTGGGTACCATTAGACGATTTTTAGTGAATATAAGCAATTTTTTATAGATAGACTGTTTAGTATCCTTGCCATAACTAATTTAGTATATTCAGTCCTTTTCGTTATTTTAGGCTCGACTACGTACATTTTTTATAGCCAAGGAAAGATCTGGGCGTGAAGGGGTGAAAGGACAAAAAGGGAAAAGAGCTTGAAAAAAAGAAGAAAAGATGATAAGAAGAGGGGAAGAAAGAAGAAAAGAAGAACAGAGAACTAAAAGAACAAAGAAGTAAAGATCAGAATAAGATCAGAAAACAAACAGAAGAGGAAAAATATGCAACAAACTCACCACAAAAACGAATGACAAGTAATAAAAAAAGAGTAATAAGAACTAAGAAGATAAGATCAAGAAGAGAGACGCAGACCCCTCCCCCCAACAAAGGAAAACACAATCTTTACCTGGCAATAAGGATGGGCCCTCTCGTCGTCTGGCGTGGTGAAGGCGGGTGGAGAGGGAGGTGGAGAGGGAGGTGGAGATGGAGGTGGAGGGGGGTCTGTCGAGGAGGAGAGGAGCGGAAGCTTGAGGTACTGGTGCTAGAAAACTTGGCGACTGTATGTACCAAAAACCCAGTCCTAGTTCCTGTTTTGTCTAAGTCTCCATGTTGTACTCGGTCTCCAGAACTTTTGTTTGTTCCTGGCAGCTCCCTATTGATGGCGGGTATTTTAGATCTGAGGTTATTTTAAAATTGTCTTAGTAGCAGTTGTCTGGTGGTACTCGTTAAGCACTTTCTTTGATAGGGGCAGCCTGCGCGCGTCTCTCTTTAAACTGCAGCACTAACTCTTTAGGTGGTGCGTGTGTTCGGTTGTGTTTTCAGGTGTGTACTTGTATCTGCGTTGTGTCCAGTACGGCGGGTTGTCGCGGAGAATGTTAGCGTTGTCTTTCGGGTGACTCTGTGAGCATGATAGGGGGAGCGCCGATGTCTCTGTCGTGGGGGCCCGGAGGGGTTCATATTCCCTTTGCCGTTGTCGCATAAAAATCCTCTATGGAACTCCTCATGTATGCGTGGTTAATTTTTCTCCACAACACTGGTCCCCGGGGATGGTTCGGTACTTTGCCTCCACCTCGGGAAACTCCGGTAGGGTTTCGTCGAATGGCGTATCGACGAAATCCGACGTTTGTACTCTCATGGAAGCCGTCATGTCGGATACGGGAAGACATTTCCCTGGTTTGGGCTCTCCTTTAACAGCTCCTCACTCCTCTCAGTGTTAAGGTGGTAGGGGCAAAGGTAATCCCTTACCCTATTCTCCCCTTGTGGTTTGTCCGTGAATAATGTTGTGTGGTCGTTTAGAACCCCGCTAAGAATATGTTCGCCGTCGGGGTTTTTGCCATTTCCGGGATGGAGTGGGGGGTCTGTGGGGATAACAGATCAGCACCAGCACCAAAACCCTCTTCTGTGGTTGGTGATGTGTCTGGTGGTAGGGAGCCAGGAGGTGTGGTGGATGTGGTTTTCGCCTCGCAGCCCCAGGGAACACCCCTGCAGCCTCCACGGGCCAGCGCTTCCACACGCTCCGTTCCTTGCAACTTCTGCTGGTAAAATGCTCCACCTGGTTCCTGTGGATGTATGGAAGGTGCACGGTCACTTCTAACATTCTAATAGTCTATTTTTAAATTATTATGGTTCAAAATGCACTAAAGGGGGCCACATCCCCTGCCTTCCCCCTTTTTTACGTGGCAGCTGATTGGTGCATTCCTTGTATCATCACACCACTCACAATATCCTCACTACACCAAACAGCACGTGACAAACCCGGGCAGAGCAATCTTCACTACAAAGGATGTAGTGTAAATATATATATTATTTTTAATATATCATTAATAGTATATATAAAGGGCCCCTATGCAAGAAATTTTCTCGACCCGTTGCGTCGCGGCGCGGTAGCAGGAATCAACAGAGGCAACGCAAGGGTGGAGATTTGAGTCAGCTGATTCGCGACAAACATGGGACATCCCACCTGCATACCGCGATGCCCTTATTCCTTCCTATTTCTTCCCAGACCATTACAGGTGAGTTTTCAACACAACCGAGGGTAACATGCATACCTTGTGAATGCCAACACGTGCATCATTAAGGTAAAATCAGGTCCAGGAGGCCTTATATAGGTGGGTTAACTTTGTGAATAAGCCAGGCGGCGGTGGGAGGATGGAGGTCGGACATTTTGTGGGCAGTACTGGCGGGCCGTTCAAAGTACTCGCAAGCATCACTCAGGCCCATTTGTTCTACACCAACGCCTCAGACAAGTGGCGAACACTAAAATAAGCTATTATTTAATGGCAGAAATGATAAATTACACTAGTAAAATGTATTAGATATGTATAAAAAAAGTCAAAATACTTTATGCCGCCCTGGACTCGTTTTTTGTTGGTACGCCTGCTTTTGCAGCCACCGCTTGTGTTGGTACGCCCTGCTTTTGCAGCCACCGCTTGTGTTGGTACGCCTGCTTTTGCAGCCACCGCTTTTGTTGGTACGCCTGCTTTTGCAGCCACCGCTTGTGTTGGTACGCCTGCTTTTGCAGCCACCGCTTGTGTTGGTACCCTGGCTTTTGCAGCCACCGCTTGTGTTGGTACGACTGTCAAATATCCACCAGTCGGGCAATTTCTTGAAGATCCCACGGTGGAGATGCAACGTGGGGAATCTCCAACTGCCGGGTTTTTGGACGAGCATTTTGCATATAGCCCAAAGTGTATATTAATCTTGTAAAAATGAGATCATTGGGAAGTTTTTGGACTCACTGGATGAAAAAGAAAAAGAAAAAAACTTCTGCCCATATCTCCTTTAAAAAACTTGGTCAAAATCAAGTTCATATGACCTACTGTCTGAGTAAAATTCTCAATCTATTGCTGCAATTTGAGGAAAAAATCAGGAAACCCCCCCTTTAACATTGTGAATAAGATAATTGGGTATTTAGATGATAGTTTAAGTGATTGATCTTAATGAAAAAGTTATAAAGAAAAATTACCAAAAATATGTTTACCTGAGTTCCGTTCCTGCTGCATCTTCTTGTCCTCCATGTCCTGCTGTTCCTGTGCAGGTCCTGTCCTCCCCCTCTCCTGGTCCCTCTCCTCCCGCCGCCTCCTCACCGCACTTCCATGTCCTCCTTCTGCTCCCTCAGCCGCACCGCCTTCCCCTCCTCACTACCTGGGTTCCGCTCCGCATTTGCCTTCAAAGAAAAAAAAAGAAAAAAAAAAAAGGAAATTAGAAAAGTAAGAAAAAAATACATCCAAATTATGTCAAAGCAAAATCAGGATTGCCCTTACGGGTGAATACAGCTGTGAGAATAGGGCTTGCATTTGCCCGAAAGAACAAATACCCTTCCAATTTATCTTACTAAAATAATAGTAATAAGTAATAGTACAATAATACGGGTTTGAATTTCCCCAAAAACTCGGCAACCCTCGGGACCAGCGCCGAGCCGAGTAATGGGAATTTCCGACTTTTAGAACGTAGATATATTAAGGGGAAAAAAAGCATCAACTTCTTCATAAGGTCAATTTTCCAGAAATAGTTAACCACATTGTTCTTCCTTTCTTTTCATTTCCCAAACCAGTGGGTTTGTTCCTGGACGTTTGGGAGCCATAATCCCAATAACAGACCTGTAGAAGTACACAAAATAACAGTGTACACAACTTACAGTCAACACCACTGAACAATAACAACAAACAAAATCGGCGGGAGAAACCAAGCGGCCTAGTGTGGTGGCACCCAGCGGCCCCGACCCGGCAACTATGCGCCGTGTTTTGGGGTGTTCTGCCGAGTTTTGGAAAATCCGGAACCATAGCCGAGTTTTGGGTGTTGCCGAGTCTTGGGATGCCGAGTTTGGGAACTTCAATCTGTACTTCAAATCACCATTTAAATTAACTTCCAGAAATGATGTACTGTAGAAGTAAAGATCGGGATTGCATTATGGGTGAATACAGTTTGTAAGAATGGGGCTGCTAAGGGAAAAGGGTCCCAAAATAGATCTATAGTTATTTGCCAAAAATGTAACCACTTGGGAAAATTGTGAAAGAATGAGATGACAAAAGGAATCTAAAAAGAAAAAAAAAAACTACAACTATAATGAATTTCAAGTAAATAGATAACAGTAGTGACCATTCAAAATGCCAAATGAAATGCCTCACACAAACTGGTAACTTAACATTAGATGGGAAAAAAGGAAAAAACCCAGTCTTTGCAATCAAACAAACTGGTAATTTAAAACTTAGATGAAACAAGGAAAATAACCCAGTCTTTGCAATCAAACAAATGGTAACTTAACACTTAGATGAAATAAGGAAAAAAACCTGTCTTGCCCACACACAAAACTGGTAACTTAACACTTAGATCAAATATACTATAAGGGATAAAACTCTGTCTCTGCCCTCACTCTCGATCTGTCTGAGGGCCGCAGCGTATGTGTTGGAGGAGGTCATGAGAAAACCTGTGTTTTTGTGCCCTCTCCTCCTCTGCCTTTGCTGCAATGTCACCTGAATAGCAAGGGTTAAAGCACATATAAGGATGAGTTTTTTAACCTTTAAATTAAGCAAGAATAATAAAAACAGGGGGAAGGGTAAGGCACATATCCGAAGAGAGTTTGAATTTGTTTGCACTGTGTTAAAAAGAGCTGAATGTGTTTCTGTGCCTTTCCTTCTCTGCCCTCTGTTGTACTGTGACCTGAGGGGCAAATAGGGAACTAAGGGACCTAAATAGCAAGGGAAAGTACATATGAGAGGCCTAAGAGATAAATGTGAATGGGTGTGAAGAAAATACTAAAGATTTAAAATTATGAGCGGGGATTTTTACACAAAAAATTATTTTTTAAGATAGTATTATGAGATTTTTGCGGCTTCATTATCTATTTGCCCTTGGCCAGTCCTTTTGTGATGTAAACAAATATTAAAACCCCCTTTAGCTATTTGTTATTTTTTTAAATTTTTTTTTTTTCCCCCTTGGCCAGTCCTTTGTGATGTAAAAAGAATATCCCAGCAAGTCAGTGTTATTCTCACCTGCAGTTGCCCCGGCCATTGAGTCCATGTGTGCAGCATAGGCCCCACACTGCTGCGCGTGTGTACCAGCTGCTCTCCTGACACACACAGCTGCAGGGGGGGCTGGCTGCTGCTGCCGCCCACTAGATAATGCTGCGGGGAAAGGGGAAAGTAAAAAATTGTGGTATTTTGCGAAGGAATAGCAGAGAGTTAGCGGAATAATGATTTTTTTTACTTTTTGGATATTAAGAGACAGACTTAAGTGGATAGACCCGAACTAAATTGGCCTACCCTCTGTTTTATTTATTCTCTTATGTCTTCTTTAAAGGGACTGGCAACTAAAAAAAAAAAAAAAAAAAAAATGCAGCCCCACTGTAAATCATTAATAATTCATAAAGTCCATGAGCCAAGACCCGAATTTTGGGATATCGGTACCACCCGGGGTGACTAATTCTCTTAGGTGTTTTTAGCTTGCTACATGTCTCTAGTTTTTGTTTTGATATGATAGCCCCTTGCACCCCTGGTAGTTAATGGGGCGTTATCACTTCTTTAATAGACACCCCCCTACCGAAAATTCAGAAATTTTTAAAAAGTCAAATTTGGGGACAGGAATGCCTAAATGTCACTAAAATGAATATAGTAATTGTCACATTTAATACAAGTCCTGTAAATACACAACTAAGCATGCCATGGGCTTGTACTTTCTATTATGGACAATTAATCCTCCCCAATATCATCTACGTCAGACTCGGAATCTGACTGTTGTGCTACCGGCTCTTCTTCAATAGGGCCCGTTCTGGCATGTCTGTAACCTGCACATGTCCGTACACTTCAGGCCATTGCTGAGGCAAGTGCACTTAGGGAGTTTGCAGACCGCACACAACTTGCAGGACAGTAGTGA
>JACEEZ010005116.1:0-37500 GCA_016584305.1 Chionoecetes opilio
AATAAAAAATTATTTCAAAAAATTTTTTTAAAATAATTTAAATAAAATAAAATTTTTTTTTTTTTTTAAAAATTTTTTTTTTAAAATTTTTTTAAAAAGTAAATTTCCCCAAATATTTTTATTTTAAATAAATAAAAATTTAATAAAATTATATTGATTTTTATTTATAATTTTAATAAAAAATAAAAATATTTTTTTTTTAAATTAATTTTTAGATTTTTTTAGATTAATAAAATTAAATTTTTATATTTTTATATAATATCTTAACTTATAAAAAAATATACATTTTTTTGTATAAATTTCAAAATTTATAAAATAAAAAAATAATTATATATTATTATATATATATATATAAAATATATATTATATATATATTATAATTATATATATATATATAATATATATATATATATATATATAATATATATATATATATATATATATTATATATATATATTCTATTTTATATTTGTATTTTTTTATTTATTTTATTTATTTTCAAAATTAAATTTTTTTTTTTATAAAAAGGGAAAAATCTGATGTATTAGTGGGAACTTGCCTGAAAAACCCAGTATAAAGCCAAACTAAGATGACTTTTTTTAAACCATCTTTGCCCCTTCTAAATTTGCAAAAGTGAGGAGAATTTTTAACCCCTTAGGCCAAAGTATTTCCATTGAAAGGGGGTTCCTTTGACAATTTTAATGATAAAAGAAAAAATGTTATAGAAAATTTAAAATGACCTGTTTAGTTCCCTTCCACTGTTTAAATTTGGGTATTTGAGTTACTTTTCGAATTTTATGGGTAAAAAACAGACAATTTTTATAGCAAAGGAAAACTTGGGCGCAAAGGGGGTTAAAAATACAAAGTCAGTGAAGATTAAAACTAAATCACTAAATTCCATGTAAGAAAAGCTTCCCATTCATTCGCGAGGCTACGCGGAATGAAAGAATGGTTTGTGGGAAAAAAAAATTATTCACAACTCTGGTGTGAAAACGTGTTGGAAAAGTTTGTGACGTTTTTGGGCAGGCGAATGTTAATATCAGGATGGAAAAAAAACAGCCCCGGCCCCGGGGAAAAGGCGCGGGGGGATGGAAAAGCGCCCCGGCCCAGGGAAAGGCGCGGAGGCTGATGGAAAAACAGCCCAGGCTCAGGGAAAGGCGCGGGGGCGGATGGAAAAGCAGCCCAGGCCCAGGGAAAGGCGCGGGGGCTGATGGAAAAACAGCCCGGCTAGGGAAAGCGCGGAGGCGGATGGAAAAACCCCAGGCCCAGGGAAAGGCGCGGGAGGCGATGGAAAAGCAGCCCAGGCCAGGGAAAGGCGGGGGCGATGGAAGCAGCCCAGGCCCGGGAAAGGCGCGGAGGTGAGGAAAAAACAAAAGAAGAAACAAAAAGGTTGAAAACCTGATCAAAGAAAAAAACTGAAATCTAAAAAAAAAAAAATGAAATCCTCAAAAAAACAAAAAAAAAAGACTGAAACCTTAAAAAACAAAAAAAAAAAAAAAAAAAAATCCTAAAAAAAAAAAACAAAAACTGAAATCCAAAAGAAGCAAGGTAAAACTAAAAACAAAACTTAAGAAAACGAGAAATTATCAGAATAGAAAACCGATAAAATGGGGATGAAAAAATTATTATAGTAGAAAAAAAATGATTTTCATATTTCACAAGGAAAATATTATTGCTAACAAAAAGAAAAAGAGCCAAAGGCAAAAAGAGATTAGGGAACCAATGAAAATAAAAAAAATTAAAAAATATAATAAATAGATGAAAAAAAAAAAAATATTGAATGGATGTCAAGTCAGTGTAAAAGGGGGGGGGCGTTGATCCGGGAGGGGAAGGCGAGGGTATCGATGGACCGACGCACACAGGACCAAACTCATGAAGGTTCTTGAGGATAGGAAGCAAATTTCTGAAGAGGCGCATGAAAGATAGTTAAGAGACAGAACCTGATGAAGAATAATCAAACAAATATCAATAGCTTGAACATCATACAACACACAGGAGGATAGAAAACTGGAGAGAGAAAAAAGGAACATTTTGTAGAGATTAAGATTAGAAATTGCTTAGGAAATTCCGAAAACTTGGAAAACGTGAGTAATGCAAAAAACCTTGAAGGAACTTAAGGAATATGATGAGATAGTGATGGCAGGGAGGGCCTCTTCCAGGCAGCGCGGCCAGCCTGGAGGAGCGAGGCAGCAGGGTTATGTTAGGGTCCGCTGCGCCTGATAACAAGGAGAGGGTTGCAGCGCCCTAACATTCCCTCATAACACTGTCTGATAAAGAATGGTAGCTAAGAATAGAACCGAATGCATTTTTTTTTACTTCAGAATCTCCAGATATTTTCTTATCAATTCCTTTCATGCTTTGTCATATATATCATCTATGCAATTTAGTAGTTTTAGCGCCCCTTTCCATTTTCGTATCGATAAAACACGTTAGTAAAAGGTGTCGTTCTTTTAATCTATCAATATTATATGACGAGCGATCGGGACAGCAAGTATATGTAATGTCATACACACACACGCACACACACACACGATGGTCAAAAGTGGATAGCGTGCTGGCCTGCCATTCTGTCGTAGCCGGTTCGAATCCTCACTGCTCCCGGGAATTTTTCACTGACAAATTAGGGCGGTTACTGTCCCCCTTGAACAAGGGGATGGGGGTGTGTGGTGTGTGAGGTCCCAGCATTACCCAAAGATCGGTAATGATGAGCTCCAAGCTCGCACCGGAGGGTGAAACTGGCGATCGCTAGTTCGACTCGCGTGGACAAGACGGTGCCAGAGCTGGGCACTAAATACATTGAATGTATTTAAATACTGAATACTAAATACATGGAAAAATGTATTTAAATACTAAATACTAAATACATTTTACGAATGTATTTAAATATTAAATACATCAATTGCATTTAAATACATTTGAAAATACATTTTAAATACACACAAATTTCAACTTATCCGAAAAAAATGGATTTTCTTAGGATTTCATTAGATTTTGCGTTTCCTTAGAAATTTCCTTCTCAGGCCTAAATTTCCTTCAAATAAGAACATTTCCTTGCAAGTGGAAACACTGGTTCACTGTAACATCAGGGTTGCTAGATAATTGGGCGGGTTTATGGCCAAATTAACTGATAAAAAAGTATTTACATTTTTATATTATAAGTATTTAAATACAATGTATTTAAATACTCATAAAAGTATTTAAATACTGTATTTAAATACATGACAACCAATGTATTTATAAATACATTTCTAAATACACAAATGTATTTAAATACGTATTTAAATACAAATGTATTTAAATACTGCCCAGCTCTTGAGTCAAGACCATGGGTGAATAGCAAACACACACTGCACCCCCTTTCCTTGATTGCCTGAATACGTTGAAAGCCTTGACATTTCCTCCTCCTCCGCGTCCTGAGTGCCGTGACGAGGGTTCTGGGGACGAGGCTGACGACCATTGGGCATAACTTCTGCTCCTCCACACCTCGACCACGGCACAACCACAGCATAACCACACCACTACCACATCACAACCACAGCACAACCACACCACTACCACATCACAACCACAGCACAACCACAACTACAGCCACATCACAACCACAGCACAACCACACCACTACCACATCACAACCACAGCACAACCACAGCACAACCACAGCACAACCACAGCACAACCACAACTACAGCCACATCACAACCACAGCACAACCACATCACAACCACACCACAGCCTCACAGTATACAACATTGTCCATAACACACTGGTCGGATTAAATTATCATATTTACCCGCATGTATACAGCGTTTGATTATTCATCATCATAATCGCTATAACATTGTTTATTTCACACCGGTTATTGTAGCAAAACAAATGAATGACTATATATACTGTAAAAATAATAATATAAAACAATACTCTTAGAAAAACAAAACAGAGCAGCATGTCAACCAAATGGAAAGTTTAGTTTTTCGTTTAGAGTGAAGAAAAAAATAACATAAGAAAATAAGGAAGCTATATAGTTAAAAAAGAAGCTAATAGTTAAAAAGCTAAAAAATAGATTATGATAAACTTATACATTTTATTTACCCTCTCGTATATATAGCGTTTAAATTTTCATCATCATTATTGCTCTTAGTGTCTTGACGCATGGCAGACTCCTCCTCTATTACACACGGCTCTGCTATTTGTGTCTCTCCTCCTCCTCCTCCTCCTCCTCCTCCTCCTCCTCCTACCGCGCCTTCTTCATACACCCAGGCGAACACTGCAAACACTGTAAAACTTCTCTGGCGCATTTTCATCACTTCTTTATTTGCTAGCGTGCAGGAGGACAGGAGGACAGGAGGAGGACACAGAAAGTCATATCTCATGCTGCCTTATTGTCTCGAGGCGGTGCATTTCCTTTTCTTTATCACCCTCCTGCCTCGCCTTCCCTGACTCGTCCTCCCTGCCTCACCCTCCCTGCCTCGCCCTCCCTGACTCGTCCTCCCTGCCTCACCCTCCCTGCCTCGCCCTCCCTGACTCGTCCTCCCTGCCTCGCCCTCTCTGCCTCGCCTTCCTTTACTCCACGGTTCCGTCATGCAGTATTCATGTGCCTGAAGCCCCTGGAGGCACGTACTCGCCCTTACAAAGCTTACAAGCACAGGCACACTGCACAATATAGAGGGAAAAGAGGATATCAAAATGTTTGTATACATTTTGATATCCCCTTTTCTTAACCCCTTGAGGCCCAGAACGCTATTTCCCTTGTAATTTGGGTACCATTAGACGATTTTTAGTGAATATAAGCAATGTTTTGTAGATATGACCTGTTTAGTATCCTTGTCCACTAACTAATTTGGTATATTCAGCTACTTTTCGTAATTTTATGGTTCGAAAACATACGATTTTTTATAGCAAAGGAAAGCTCTGGGCCTCAAGGGGTTAATGATCCCTTTACTGCCCTAACTACTACCTACTCTTAACTAACCCTAACTATTCTTTACCTTCTCAGAACAACCTTAGAGTGCATTATAGACTTTTGTTTTATATTTGTGCTCCATTTTCACTCTAAAATTATGGTTTCGAAGGTGAGATCAGAGCCTTGTTGTAGGGTGATGGTTTTTAGTTGTGGTTAGAAAGAGTGAGGAGTTATTATCAGTGCATGATGTTTGGGAGAAGAGAACCGCTAATCATCTAACCAAGAAACGTCCATGTATCTTATATCTTTAGTTTTAACCGTATTTTTTTTTCGCTCTCTCTCTCTCTCTCTCTCTCTCTTGTATTCAGTGTAGCACAAAATTTCTCATCTTTTCTTGCGCGCGAGAGAGAGAGAGAGAGAGAGAGAGAGAGAGGAGAGAGAGAGAGAGAGAGAGAGAGAGAGAGAGAGAGAGAGAGAGGAGAGAGAGAGAGAGAGAGGAGAGAGAGAGGAGAGAGGATGAGAGAGAGAGAGAGAGCGAAGGAGAGAGAAGAGAGGAGAGAGAGCGAAGAGAGAGAGAGAGAGAGAGAGAGAGAGAGAGAGAGCGAGAGAGAGCGAGAGAGAGAAGAGAGAGAGAGAGAGAGGGGGAGAGAGAGAGAGAGAGGAGAGAGAGGAGGAGAGAGAAGAGAGAGGAGAGAGAGCGAGAGAGAGAGAGAGAGAGAGAGGAGAGAGAGAGAGAGAGAGAGAGAGAGAGAGAGAGAGAGAGAAGAGAGAGAGAGAGAGAGAGAGAGAGAGAGAGAGAGAGAGAGAGAGAGAGAGAGAGAGAGAGAGGAGAGAGAGAGGAGAGAGAGAGAAGAGAGGGGAGAGGGGAGAGAGAGAGAGAGAGAGAAAAGAGAGAGAGAGAGAGAGAGAGAGAGAGAGAGAGAGAGAGAGAGAGGAGAGAGAGAGAGAGAGAGAGAGAGAGAGAGAGAGAGAGAGAGAGAGAGAGAGAGAGAGAGAGAGAGAGAGAGAGAGAGAGGAGAGAGAGAGAGAGAGAGAGAGAGAGGTTTAGTGGGTGAAACCGGAGGGGGAAGAGGCAAGGTTTGGATCAAAAGGTGTAATTTGTTCCTCGTTCTTCCACCTCAGTTCATCTAAATTGTATGGAACTAAAATTGATGCCTTAGCCTTACCCCTAAAAAAAAAAAAAAAAAATGCGCTCCTATAGTTGTCTTGTTTCGTGTTTTTGTTTTTATTGTTGTTTTTGTCGTTGTAGTTGTTGTTATAGTCTGTTTTTTTTAACAAGTCAAAAAATCCTGCTCCCTTGCTGCTTACTGACTGATATTTGATGCCACGAGAAGGGAATACTAATACTACAGTTTCTTTTAATTTCAAACTGGTATTTTATCATAGTTAAAAATATTATCAGGTAAAAATGCATAATTTTAAGTTATAAGGACCTTAAGTTAGAATGGAATTTTTGCCTTGTTAAAAAAATTGACTATAGTGTTGTAGTTGTTGTTAGTGTTGTTGTTGGTGTTGTTATTTTTGTTGTTATTGTCGTTGTTGTTGTTATTGTTAGTGTTGTTGTTGTTCTTAGTATTGTTGTTGTTGTTGTTGTTGTTGTTAGTGTTGTTGTTGTTGTCAGTCTTCTCATAAAAATATAAATGAAATGAATATGTATTGTATACGTATAGTATAGTACATATTTGTTTCTTTCAGTTACTTACTCGTGACACCTTCATTCTCATTCCTGTGTCCATCTAAATCTTTATTAATTCCTCTCGTTCAGTCATTATACTAATTCATTATCAATTATTATCGAAAGCTTATCTAATTTATATTCCACTCTCAGCTTCATTACCATTTTAATTTTCTTTCATTCATATCTTCATTTTCTTTTATCATTTTCTTTCTCTTCTTCCTCCACCTCTCTTCATCATCTCTTTTCCTCCTATCTTTACCTCCTCTTCCACTTTTCTTTCTTTTCCACTTACATCATTTCATCCACTTTTCCATCTTCCACTTTCCATTGCCTCGTTTTGTCCGCATCGTCACCTTCTTTCCTCCCTCATTGGCGTCATATGCATGCAAATTAAATTGATATGACCTCTTGTGCCTCTCGGAGTGAAGGGAATGAGTCGCCTCGCTCGCTAAGGAGGTGCTGGCCTTCTCAAAGTAACTGATATATTAGGTACTTTGGGGCATCTAGCCTCCTAGGGCCTACGTGTGTCCTGGCCTGCCTCGCCGGCACACGCACAGCCTTTAGAATTAGCCTATTTACTCGCTTGGGTGGTGGTGGTGATGGTGGATGATCTAGCTTCGTAAGTTAGGTGTAAGGTGGTGAGAGTGAGGTGGTAGTTGTAGTAGTGTGTGTTGTTGGAAAGTGGGAAGGAAGTGTATACCTAACCTTATTGGGGTGTTTGTTCTCAGAATTACAATTAATGATTATTAGCAAGTATTGAGGAAAATAGATGGGAGCCGTAGAAAAGGCTTATCCCAACAATCATCTGATCTGATCTCCCTCATCCAGCTGATAAGACTTTACCATGGCAGCGGTTTCTTAATACAGAAACATACCGAAATGACCCGGAAAACATACCGAAATATACCGAAATAACCCGGAAAACATACCGAAATATACAGAAATTTCAATAACGATTTCTATAAAGCATTTCTATAACCGCAGGAGGGACGTGTAAAGCATGCAAACAGTACGGGTGTTAGGATGTCCCTTGGTCACCCTATATTTGTCGTTTTTTCTATCTTTTTCTTTGACCTGTCATTCAATATCTACCTGTCTGTCTCTGGTTACCCGTTAGCAACTCAATTTTTTCTATATGCAGGCCTACTTTTTTCGCTGTCTACTTTTGGCTGTATTGCAATAAAAAGTACAAAGTGGTTCTATTACCATTGGAGTTCTTCGTGACAATTGACTTTTTTTTTCTTTTTTTTTCTTCATTTGTGCCTATAACGCCTGTAGCCAGTGACCTCCAAGGGTGGGATGGTAGGCCCTGGAGCTTCATTTAAGGACTTGTGATGGTTGACCCTCGCCCGTGGTGGCGCAGGCAGGAATTTTATAGTGACCCCTGTGATTAGAGGCTCATGCCGGCCCCCTGTGTCCTCCGATGCACTCGCAATCGAAGGCAGAGTTAATGGGCAGCATGTGGGTGTTCGATGCAGAAAGATTTTAAGTGGATTTTGGTTCTCATAGCTTGGAACTCGGGTCACTGAGAACGCCACTCTGAGACGCTAACCACTCTGCTACCCCCTCCCCCCCGCCTCTCCCCTCCTGACTAAATTGTTTTGATTATTTTTTATTGTGTGTTGGCTGGTTTTCTGTTTATATGTCTGTTTTGGAAAGGGTCTGGAATGTGTGGACTTAATGCGTAGGTACAATCAAGGCCGTATATACTATGCTATATATACTATGCGATATACTATGTAATGACTTTGGGTACAATTGCCTTATACAAGAAGAGGAGCGATGTATAGAGGGATGGGACGCCAACCCTCACCCGAGCCTTAGTGAGGGGCGGCGTTATTTAGGTCATCGGTGGTGGGCGGCGGTGTTTTGGGCCGCGTCAAGAGTGAAGGCGGAACGTGAATCCTGTTGCATCAGCCAGAAATAGTGTACGCCCATTAAAGTTCTCTCGCCTCCTACCAAACTATTTTACGGGCTCGCTTGTCTGCGTCAGTGGGTAGGCAAGTGTTACCCCCTACGTAATTACCACTTCCTTGGACGGGGAAAAGATAGGGAAATTACATTGGCTGTTGAGGCGTTGCAGGGGGGGGGGGGGAGGTTTATAGGCCTCAGTATACATATAAAAAGTTTAGTTAATTTAGATCACAAAAGCCACTTTTTTTTTTTTTTTTTTTTTTTTTTACATCACAAAGGACTGGCCAAGGAAAAAAAGAAAAAAAGAGGTAACAAAAAGCCCGCTAAATGTATTATTCTTAACCCCTTCACGCCCAGATCTTTCCTTTGCTATATAAAATTGTCTGTTGTAACATGTTAGCCATAAAATTACGAAAACTAACTGAATATACCGATTTAGTTAGTCGACAAGGTAACGATACTAAACAGGTCATAGGTATAAAATATTGCTTATATGCCCTAAATAATCGTCTAATGGTACCCAAATAACAATGGAAATTAAATTCTGGGCCTCAAGGGGTTAATGTCAATTGGTAAACTAAAGCAATTACATGAAAATCTATTTCCTCTGGACCGCTGAACTCTATAGATTCACTTAGAAAAAGCATCCAAGAGTCAGGAAAAAAAAGAGAACATTGATATTTTAAAATGTTCCCCTTGGCCAGTCCTTTATGTGGTAAAATACCAGATAATAACAACAGATTTTCTTTTTTTTGCCCCTGGCCAGTCCTTTGGGATGTAAAAAAAAACCAGATAGTAACGTGTTTGATGGCCAGTCAACATTCTTCATTATACTCCTCAGTTAACTGCCTCACATTGGTTTCATATTTCCTTACCTAACCTAACTAAACCCATCCTAACCTAACTAAACCTATCCTAACCTAACCTAACCTAATTTAAATAACATCGTGTAATTTCTAATTAAATAATAATCGTGTAATACCATCGTGCAGGGAGTAGGCAGTCAGACACCTGCCGCCATGGTGAAATACTCCCGGGGAGGTACTTACGGGAGTTGAGGGGATGCTGCAGACTTATCATTGAAATCTCCCGTGTCCTCTCTTTCCATATCCCTTAGTGTCTCAGATACACAAGAGAGTAGCTGTAGCCTGCACTCTAAAGATAATTCCTCTTACTACTCACATTACACTATACATGCACTTACATCCCTACACTATCTTCACTCAAAATTTTATTATGCCTATTAATCGCCCTGCCTCGAAGTCCCTAACTGAGGAGGGGACCAGAAATATCCCCAGGTCGGACAGTCTTCAAGATGTCGACTCGAGGTGTCTTGATACTTCTTCTAGCCTTCTCTCCTTAAACTTCTGCAACATTCGCGGCCTTAGATCTAACTTTCTCTCTGTTGAACATCATCTCTCCTCCTCTAAACCTCATCTTCTTTTCCTCACCGAAACTCAGTTGTCTGTGTGCACTGACAGCAGACCTTTTTCTGTCTCCTCTTACTGTCTCTATTCTCATTTTAAATCCAAAGCTGGCTGTTGCGTATATGTGCGCAATGACATCACTTGCTCTCGTGCCCACGGCCTTGAATCTTCCGAATTTTCTACCATCCGGCTTCGACTTCAATGTCACTCTCTTACTAAATTTTTCTGTGCTGTATATCTCTCACCTAACTCCTCTGACTATGTAAAATTCTTCGACTATTTAACATCAAAAGTGGAGCACATCTCATCTCATTTTCCTTTAGCTGAAATTTCCATTCTTGGGGACTTCAATGTTCACCACCAGCTTTGGCTATCATCTTCTTTCACTGACCAACTTGGTGAACAAGCCTACAACTTTTCTATCCTCCAAGACCTAGAGCAGCTGGTGCAGCACCCTACCCGTATTCCTGACCGCCTTGGAGACACGCCCAACATTCTTGATCTTTTCCTAACTACTAACCCTTCTGCTTACTCTGTGAAACTATTCTCTCCGTTGGGTTCCTCCGATCACAATCTTATTTCTGTAACCTGTCCTATCGCTCCGGTACCGTCTCTTCGGGACCCACCTAAGCGGAGGTGCTTCTGGCACTTCAACTCAGCTAAGTGGGAAGACCTAAGGCAGTACTACTCTGATTTTCCATGAAATAATTACTGCTTCCATGTCAGAGACCCATCTCTTTGTGCAGAGCGCATAACTGAGGTCATAGTCTCTGGCATGGAAGCGTACATTCCACACACTTTCTCTAATCCTAAAGCCCGTCAACCTTGGTTTAACTCTGCTTGTTCTCATGCTGTCCGAGATAGAGAGGTGGCTCACAAACGGTACCGTAAGCATCCATCTCCTGAAACTCATGCCCTTTATATTTCTGCCCGTAATCATGCCAAATCTTTACTTCAACTTACCAAAAACTCTTTCATTCATAGAAAATGTCAAAATCTTTCTGAATCAAATTCCTCTCGTGACTTCTGGCATCTAGCTAATAACATCTCTAACAATTGTTCTTCTTCATCTTTCCCTCCTATGCTTCACCCAGATGGCTCTACAGCTGTCTCATCTATTTATAAAGCTGAACTCTTCGCTCAAACCTTTCCTGAAAATTCCACTCTGGTTGATGAAGGGCTTGTTCCTCCTTCTCCTCTACCCTCTGACTATATTATGCCTGTCATTAAGATCCTTCGGAATGATGTTTTCTTTGCCCTTTCTGGCCTAGATCCTCGGAAGGCTTACGGTCCTGACGGAGTCCCTCCTATTGTTTTCAAAAACTGTGCTCCTGTGCTTGCACCTTGCCTGGTCAAACTTTTCTGTCTTTGTCTATCTACTTCCACCTTTCCTTCTTGCTGGAAGTTTGCTCACATCCAACCTGTTCCTAAGAAGGGTGACCGCTCTAATCCTTCAAACTACCGTCCTATAGCTTTGACTTCCTGCCTTTCTAAAGTTTTTGAATCTATACTTAATAAGAAGATTCTTAAGCATCTATCTGCTCACAATCTTCTATCTGATCGTCAGTGCGGTTTCCGTAAAGGGCGATCTACTGGTGATCTTCTAGCTTTCCTAACTGAATCTTGGTCATCCTTCTTTAGGGGTTTCGGTGAAACTTTTGCTGTTGCCCTTGACATATCAAAAGCTTTTGACAGAGTCTGGCACAAATCATTAATTTCCAAACTACCCTCATTCGGTTTCTATCCTTCTCTCTGTACCTTCATCTTAAGTTTCCTTTCAAACCGTTCTATTGCAGCTACTGTAGACGGACATTGTTCTTCTCCTAAATCTATTAATAGTGGTGTTCCCCAGGGTTCTGTCCTATCACCCACTCTCTTTCTATTATTCATTAATGATCTTCTAAGTCTAACTCAAAGCCCTATCCACTCTTACGCTGATGATTCTACCCTGCATTTTTCAACGTCGTTTATTAGACGTCCAACTCAACAGGAACTAAGTGATTCACGGAGAGATGCCACCGAGCGCCTAACTTATGATCTTTCTATAATTTCTGATTGGGGCAAAGCAAACCTTGTTTTATTCAATGCCTCAAAAACCCAATTTCTTCACCTATCTACTCGACAAAACCTACCAGATAACTATCCCCTCTTCTTCAATGACACTCAACTGTCTCCTTCTTCTACAATGAACATTCTAGGACAATCCTTTACTAAAAATCTAAACTGGAAATCTCACATCTCATCTCTTGCTAAATCAGCTTCTAAGAAGTTAGGTGTCCTGTGGCGTCTGCGTCCTTTTTTTTCTCCCTCCCAATTGCTTGCTCTCTACAGGGGCCTTATCCGCCCATGTATGGAGTATGTCTCACATGCTTGGGGAGGATCCACTCATACAGCTCTCCTAAACAGGGTTGAGTCAAAAGCTTTTCGTCTCATCAACTCCTCTCCTCTGACTGACTGTCTTCAATCTTTAAATCACCGCCGCAATGTTGCTTCTCTTGCTCTCTTCTACCGTTATTTTCATGCTCACTGCTCTTCTGAACTTGCTAACTGCATGCCTCCCCCTCTCCCGCGGCCTCGCTGCACATGACTTTCTACTCATTCTCATCCTTATTATGTCCATCTTCCTAATGCAAGAGTTAATCAGTATCTTTACTCTTTCATCCCCTTCACTGGTAAACTCTGGAACTCTCTTCCTGTTTCTATTTTTCCACCTTCCTATGACTTAAATCTTTTCAAAAGAAGAGTAACAAGACACCTCCCGAACTAAATTGGCTCACCCCTCTTTTTTATTTTATTCTCTTACTGTCTTCTTTATAGGGACTGGCAACTAAGCGGGCTTTGTGTTACCCATTTTTGTTGTGCCCTTGGCCAGTTCATTGTGTTGTAAAAAAAAAAAAAAAAAGTTTTTGTAACATTTATAGCATTATAGAGAAATAAATATATACTCGCAGTCCCTCAGCTAACCTTACCTTACCTAACCTTCCCTAACCTAACCTAACCTAATTTAAACAACATCGTGTAATATAGCATTAGCGTCCAATATAGCGTTCATAGCATTTCCATGAGAGAAATAAATATATACTCGCAGTCCCTCAGCTAACCTTACCTTCCCTAATTTTACCTAACCTAACCTAACTTTACCTAACCTAACCTTACCTAACATAACCTAACCTAATTTAAATAACATCGTGTAATATAGTAACATTTATAGCATTTCCATGAGATAAATGAATATACTGTATACTTGCAGTCCCTCAGCTAACCTTACCTTACCTTACCTAACCTAACTTAACCTAATTTGAATAACATAGTGTAATATAAACTGTTTAGTAACTTTTATAGCATTTCCATGAGAGAAATAAATATATACTCGCAGTCATAGACCACTGTATACCTGGACTGCACACGCGACAATATTTTGACTTGCGGGGCTGCATAGGGGCCTGCGGGGCGCCCGACAAAGAGATATAGTGGTCTATGGACTATCATATAGACTGGTTTCTCAGTATATATGATATACTGTAATCTTCGTAAATGTTTGTTCTATAATATTATCAAATAAAAAACAGTAAAACACGCTAAAGAAATGCCATTACGCGACTATGAAGAAATATGCATGAATTTAATATTCACTTAACTCTTCGCCATTTAAGACTTTGCGAGTTAACTTTTATCATGAAGGGTATCAATAGAAGCGCAACTTTATTAGCTTTCCATTGCTATATTTCGTTATCTGATAAATTAATTAAAGCCATGCATAAATTAGCGTTAAATAAATAAATAAAATCATCAATCGGGTAATTTTCCCGATTGATGATGTTATTTATTTACTTATATATTTCGTTTTCTGATAAATGAATTAGTACCATGTATAAATTAGCGTTGACTAAATAAATAATCACATCAATCGGGAAAATTGCCCGATTGATGATTTTATTTATTTAGTTAACGCTAATTTATGCATGGTTCTAATTCATTTATCAGATAACGAAATATAGCAATGGAAAGCTAATCAAATTGCGCTTCTATTGATACCCTTCATGATAAAAATTGAATCGCAAAGTTTTAAATGGCGAAGAGTTGAAGTGAATATTAAGTTCATGCATATTTCTTCAGTCTCGTAATGGCATTTCTTTAGCGTGTTTTACTGTTTTTTATTTGATAATATTATAGAACAAACATTTACGAAGATTACAGTATATCATATATACTGATAAACTAGTCTATATGATCCGTATATATATATATATATGAATCCGAGCGGCCCTCCGACTCCAGCCCCTTGCGCGACGGGCCGATATTCCGTGCGCAGTCCAGGTAAACAGTGGTCTATGTCGCATGCAGGCCATCGACTCCTCACTCGTGTTTCCCAGTAAACGCGCCAGGCATGTTAGGGAAAGGCAGGAAGCAATGCACGGATTCTGCCTAGGATGCTTGGCTCGCCTTCGTTAAATCTGTGGCAATAAAAGCACGCTACGCCGCTATGCTTGTATGGCAGGATGATTTGTATTGTGAGGCGAGAACTGGAACAACAACAGTGTGCACGTCTTTCTGAGAGAATAGGTAAACCGCACGTAACTATGTGGTGAGGATGGTAGTGTGTGAGGAGGGTGTTAGGAATGGTCTGTTAACCCCTTCACGTCCAGATCTTTCCTTTGCTATATAAAATCGTCTATTGTTAGCCATAAAATTACGAAAAGTAACTTAATATATCAAATTAGCTTGTGGACAAGGGTTCTAAACAGGTCATATCTATTAAAATATTGCTTATATTCACTAAAGTTGTCTAATGGCACCCAAATTACAAGGGAAAGGGAAATTCACCTGAAGATCCGTCACCCCAGAATGTCCACCTGAAGATCCGTCACCCCAGGATTTCCCACCTGAAGATCCGTCACCCCAGCTCACAGTGAATGTAATTTATAAAATTAGGATAACAAATATATTCCTTTGTATTATGCATCTTCGAGAAATGCATCTTCTGAAATTCGAGAACAGGCATAAAAAAGATCCAATTCATATAGACTTACTGGATATATACTTCAGGCAGTCTTTTGTTTGGCATTTCCACAGAAAAACCATCCTTCGATCTGGAGTATTTTGTCCAATTCATCCAGTTATCACAAGTATCACACTTAACTTCACGCTTTAAAAGTCTGTTTTGTTGAAGCCACCGAATAACACTAGTGGAATCATCACACAGCAGTGGTAGGACGGTAGTTTAGAAGGTATTGCGTGCCATGGTCGACTGACTCCTATGACTATTGTTTTTTAGTCCACTTACTTCTATATAGTCCTCTTACTTGACTGGAGGGTCATGACTCCTCCCTTTTACCCATTTGACCTGACCTCACTTGGAAATTGAAGTCAGGACAGGTCTTGACCCCACCTGAAGAACCGTCACCCCAGGATATCCTACCTGAAGAACCGTCACCCCAGGATATCCTACCTGAAGATCCGTCACCCTGCCAAACTCTGGGGTGACGGATCTTCAGGTGATCCCAATGGAAATTACGTTGTGGGTCTCAAGAGGTTAAGGGTTTGGAAGCCATTTTACCGTCAATAACACTATAGTCGCCACTGCGCTAATGTCGCCAGGCGAATATTACAAATTTTAGCATCACTACAGACTTGTATGTGCCACTAAAGACATGTACATAATACAAACTTCTGTGCATGCCTCTTTAGTGGCACATATACATCTGTAGTGATGCTAAAATTCTTAATATATGGCGCCTGGCGATATTAGTGCAGTGGCGACTATAGTGTTATTGACGGTAGTAGTAATGTCATTCATCAGTGTTTCTGCGTCAGACCTTGTGGGCCCAATTCAAGAACGATAATATGGCCCGTCCAGACTAGGGCTCATGAGGCTGGCGGTGAGGCTGGCGGAGTTGAAAATCGAGGTTTTCAACACCACGCGCGTCGTGCTGAGCAAATCCAACCCTTCCCGATTCGAGGGACGTGTTGTAGTTCCCCAGTGCTGCCCCAGTAATGGTATTATCAAACTACCAGATGAGTAAGATGATATTTAGGAAGACTGAACATACCATCATCTTCACGAGACATTTCTACGTGTCATGAATATAAATAAATTACAGTATACTATAGCAAGAATAAGATAATGATACCAAGCGAAATAGTGCATAATTTTTTTTTCCTCTCTCACCTTTCTTTTATTCAACTCCTTGTTATTCATTTAATTTTGCTTGCATTGCATGTTTATTTACTGTCTCGGAAGCAACACACTTTTCCGACTTTGACGGTATATGATACGTCTCAATGCAAAAATATTTAGGTGGTAAAAAATTGAAATGAACATCAATCAATCTTGTGACGGAGCGTCGCCTCCTTGCCATGGCGGTGAGGCACAGTCTGGACGCGCAGGAAGATGATGGTATGTTCAGTCTTCCTAAATGTCATCTTATTCATCTGGTAGTTTGATAATACCATCACTGGGGCAGCACTGGGGAACTACAACACGTCCCTCGAAACGGGAAGGGTTGGATTTGCTCAGCACGACGCGCGTGGTGTTGAAAACCTCGATTTTCAACTCCGCCAGCCTCACCGCCAGCCTCATGAGCCCTAGTCTGGACGGGCCATATTATCGTTCTTGAATTGGGCCCACAAGGTCTGACGCAGAAACACTGATGAATGACATTACTACTACCGTCAATAACACTATAGTCGCCACTGCACTAATATCGCCAGGCTTAAGACCTGTCCACACTAGGGGTCATGCGGCTGGCGGTGAGGCTGGTGGATGTGTTGAAATGCGACCTGCGCGTCCAGACTGTGCCTCACCGCCATGGCAGGGAGGCGACGCTCCGTCACAAGATTGATTGATGTTCATTTCAATTTTTGACCACCTAAATATTTTTGCAATGAGATAAATTAGCCAAACTCTCCTCCCCCGAGGAGGAGCATGTCAGGCCAGCTTCGCTGTGGCCTCTTATTGGTTGAAAAAATTCAGTGGAAATCGGGCATCATACAGTCCTTCGTTATTTCTTTAAAAAAACGTCAGGCTCCCTACCAGGCCTTGCCTTTAGGCGATATAGCAGGTCACAGGGGGGGGGGAAGAGAGAGAGAGAGAGAGAGAGAGAGAGAGAGAGAGAGAGAGAGAGAGAGAGAGAATACAACAATGATTCAATAATTTTTCTCCTTCCTCCTCTTCCTGATGTCATTATTGCATCATAAGCTTTGAAAATGACTAATAATTAGGGGAGCGAGGTCGTTAAGTAGATATAAAATTTAGATTTTTCTGTTATTTATATAACAGTTTTTTTTGTGTGTGTGTGTGGTGTGTGTGGGGGGGGGGGTTGATGTGCAGATGTGCAGGAAGGAGAGATATATACAGGAGAGAGAGATCTATGCAGGAAGGAGAGATATATACAGGAGAGAGATCTATGCAGGAAGGAGAGATCTATGCAGGAAGGAGAGATCTATGCAGGAAGGAGAGATCTATGCAGGAAGGAGAGATCTATGCAGGAAGGAGAGATCTATGCAGGAAGGAGAGATATATACAGGAGAGAGATCTATGCAGGAAGGAGAGATATATACAGGAGAGAGATCTATGCAGGAAGAGAGAATTACAGGAGAGAGATCTATGCAGGAAGGAGAGATATATACAGGAGAGAGATCTATGCAGGAAGGAGAGATATATACAGGAGAGAGATCTATGCAGGAAGGAGAGATATATACAGGAGAGAAGATGTGCAGGAAGGAGAGATATACAGAGAGAATCTAGCAGGGAGGAGAGATATATAAGGAGGAGAGAGTGCAGGAAGGAGAGATAATACAGGACGTAGGATCTATGCAGGAAGGAGATTATATACAGGAAGAGATCTATGCAGGAAGGAGAGAAATACAGGAGAGATGTGCCAGGAACGAGATTTACAGGGAGAGATCATGAGGAAGACGATATCACTACGGAAGCAGATGTGAGGATGAGAGATATAGAGAAAACAAGGGCCGTGACGGATAAAGGTAGGAGAAATGAGAGAAATGAATCACGCGCCGTACGCGCACGCGCGTGTGTGGTCAATAGGGTTGTGCGGTATCAGAATACGTTTTCGATACCGGTTTTACGGAATAATACCGGTACGTCCTCACACGGAAGTTACGATACCGGTATACAGATACCGGCCTAAAATACCGTATTACCGTATCGGCTATTTTTTTTCTTTTTTTTACTTGTTCATCATCAGACAATTATTAACCTCTACAGCATCGACCCCCCTAAAATACAGATTCCCATAGCGTCGGCCATTTCTTTTTCTTACAATTCTTAACCCCTACCGTACAGCATAGACCCCCCTAAAATAAAGTTTCCTGTGGCGTCGGCCAGTGGCGGATTTAAGGGGAGACCGAGTAGACCATGGCCTAGGCCCCGCTCCCGCAAGGGCCCCGCACCCCAGAGGAAAAAATATGTTTTCAATGAAAATCTGAATGCTCGACATTTCTTATTTGCTCGAACACTGTTACATTGCATGTACCATAATATGCCACAAATTAGTACCAACATAATATAAATATGGGTGGAAAATGTTTCAATCAAACTAATATGAAATCTGAATCACATTTGGTAAAATTCTAGAGTCCTTTCCCGCCCTTATTAGTGGTTTTATTTTATCCAGACCTTCACAAATCCCTTCAGATACCTCTAAAACGTAATAATAAAGTGGGGGAGAGATTAAAAAATAAAAAATAAATTACTAACCTAACCTAACCTGGTAAAATTGTAGTCCTTTCCCACCCTTAGCTCTCGTTAGGAGGTTATTGGTTAGGTTGTAGTGAGATTAGGTTAGAAATTTTATTTTTGGGGGTCCAGGGCGGGGGTTGATGTAGGGGGAGGGGCGTTGAAGGGGGCATCTCTTCCCCACTTTATAATTACGCTTTAGAGGTATCTGAAGGGGTCTGTGTAGGTCTGGTGAAAAAAGAAACACTAATAAGGGCGGGAAAGGACTCTAGAATTTTACCCCACATTTCATTCAGGGCCCCGCACTCCCACCGGCCTAGGGCCCTGCACACCATAAATCCGCCCCTGGAGTCGGCCATCTCTTTTTTTTACAATTCGTAACCCCTACCGTACAGCATAGACCCCCCTAAAATAAAGTTTTATGTGGCGTAGGCCATTTCTTTTTTGTATCAGTAATTAGTATGTATAATGTAACCTCTAAATAAGGAAAATAACAATAATTTGATTCAAATTTCCTTTTAACATTTATTTTTGGACAGAGTTCCTGAGATTCCTGGGAAAAACAGTTTAGATAGATAGCCAGAGCTGGGCAGTATTTGAATACATTTGTGTATTAAGAAATCTATTTATAAATACATTAGTTTTCATGTATTTAAATACAGTAATTAAATACTTTAATGAGTATTTAAATACATTGTATTTATATACATATAATATAAAAATGTAAATAGTTTTTTATTCTATTTATCTATTTTTTTCAGTTAATTTGGCCATAAATCCGCCCAACTATCTGGCAATCCTGATGTTACAGTGAACCAGTGTTTCCACTTTCAAGAAATTTCCTTATTTTAAAGGGAAAATTTTGGCTGAGAAGGAAACTTCTAAGGAAACGCAAAATCTAAGGAAATCCTAAAGAATCATTTTTTTTCAGACATTTCTAGAGATAGTGATTAAGTTAAATAGCCAGGTAGGAATATTAAAATTTATTCACTTTGAAATGACCTGACAAAATGCCAAGACAAATTCTCGTATAATGTCTTATTAATTTCAACAAGAATTACTCGGAAGGGAAATTGAGGTGGAGGAGAGGGATGGGTGGGCAAAGGTGCGTGGGTGGCGACGGGCTGGTTGGGCGCGAAGTTGATGGGTGCTAATTTGTCACAGGCACTCACTAACTATGACCTAAATTGAAGCATTACACATCAGCATTTCCCCTATTTAATAACCAAGTCATTTTCCCTATTACATTTCTAAATCTACCTTTCATGCCCGATTCTCGTTCGTTCGCCACCCTGTAATGCCGCAAGAAATTTCTACCTTTTATAATCCTTTACCCTAAAACTCACAGATCACCCTTAGGTCGTAAGTCTTCTTTATTATTGTCAGTAATTTAAACCACGTATAGGACATTTATTTTCTTAATTGTTTTTAAGTTCGTTTTTCATTGCCAACATATACAATTACTATTTTTAGCCTTCTCATGTTCCTTGCCTCACCCCAGCCAGCTGCCCAAGTATGGGCGAGGATGGTGGCCGAGACATCAAGATATATATATAGGGATATGATATAAGGTATTATAGAGTATGAAATGCTGGAATATGATAAATGTATATAATAACTTATATAATATATTATATATATATATATATTATATATATATTATATAATATATATATATATATATATAATAATTATTTTTTATTTGTACATTTATTTTAGTGACAAGAATATCTATTCATTTGTTTTGCGCACGTTCAATTGTCATTGGCATCATCAGCTAATAATAGTTATAAAATTAATATAGTGCGATGGAAGAGCGACGTGTAAAGATGTATTGTGAGAAGAGTAAATATTCTATGTGATCTAAATTGTACTAATTAGTAATATATGGTATGATTAGTATCTTGGTGTGTATGTGTCTGAGTGACGTTATCAATATTACTATTTCTGGGTAACATTTCAGCTTTGTGGGGCGATTAACCGAATTTCGGCATCGAAACATATTATTCAATATTAGTATATTATATTTGTATGATGTTTTTATCTGACATGAATATATTGATTTATATTAGCCTTAATCATTGCATTACATAGCTACTGTATACCCTAGTATTATATTATTATTGAAGTATACACATCTAAGCATCTGTCCTTATTTATAATGTATTTCAACAACAAAATGAAACGCGATTCTTCAAAATGATGTAGCCCACCTTCGACGCCCCATAAAGCTGAAAGTTACCCACGAGCTGGCTACAATTCAATCCTCCAGCCAGTCATGGATACCTGGTATGGTCCGTAGTACCATTTACATTATTGGTAGAATTTTAGATAATTCAGGAATATTTATTGTTTCTTAGAATTAATTTTTAGATGTTCGCTTTTAGCATTGCAATATATTAAATTTTTAACTATTTTTAGCCTGATGATGCCAAGTGGCCTTGGCGAAACGTTGCGCATAAACAACCCCAAGTATGACGAGTGTCTTTCACCCTGAAACATCAAGATATATATATATATATATATACTATATATATATATATATATATATATATATGATATATATATATTATATATATATATATATATATATTATATATATATATCTATATATATATATATATATATATATATATATATATATATATATATTATATATATATATTATATATATATATATATATATTATCATTATTGTTTTTGATTTACATTTTTATTATCTTAATGATAATTATTACAATTTCTTATTAGTCTTGCTATGCTAATATTTCATTATTACAATTGCTATCATTGTTATCATCATACTACCATAGATAGTAGTGGGTGGGTGGGCGTCTGGGTGTGTGTGTGTGTATGTGTACTGTGTGTGCATGTGTGTGTGTGTACTGTGTGTACATCTAGGTAGTATGATGGTAGGTAGTATCAGTATCTTTATTATTATCATTATGATCGTTATCAATATTATTATTATTATTATTATTATTATTATTATTATTATCATTATTATTATAATTTTGATTATTATTATCATTATTGTTATCAATATTATTGTTAGTATCACTATTATTGTTATGATTATTTTATCTGAGCTATTATTATTATTATTATAACTTATTATTAGCCTTATTATCATTATGATTATTGTTATTATTATTATTATTATTATTACTATTGTTGTTTTATTATTATAATCATTATCATCATTTATTTTTTATTATTATTATTGTTATTATTTCAAAGGCGCAGACGAAGACACGTGAAACGCGATTTTCTTCAAAATAGATGGTAAAGCCCCCTTCACACATTCCATAATGGAACCACGAGCGCGCCAACAATACAATGCGCAGCGCCGTCATGGTCCTGGTTATGGCTCCATCGTGACCGATCGTGACGCACGTGACGCGCTCTGCCGAGGCCACGAAAAGTTAGTGCGTGCACTAAAAAATCGGGAAGCTCCCCGCTTTTTGTACCCAACGCAGCGCTATCGTAAGTCTATCGTGACACTATCGTTATCTATGTAGCAGCTTCGTGACACTATCGTGATCGTCGTATGTCTATCGTGACGATAAAAAAACGTTACGCGCGCCTTCAACCCACCTTCCCCCCCTTTTTTGCACCCCCTTCCGCCTTCTCCCCCCTTTCTCATTCACCTCCACCCTCCTCTGACTCCCTTCCCCCTACTCCCTCACCACGCGGTGACACCCCCCCTCGACTCCCTACCCCCCTACTCCCTCACCACGCGGTGACACCCCCCCTCGACTCCCTCACCACATGGTGACACCCTCCTACTCCCTCACCACTGGGTGACACCCCTACACCCCCTTTTACCCACCCACATCGCCAACAACAACAACGCCTTCTACATCCCCAACTCCCCTCTCCCCCATTTCCCCACCCACACCAACACCCCCTTCTTTATTACAACCCCCCTCCCCCGTTTCCCCCCCTTCTCCATACCAACCCCCACCCCTGTTTCTCCCACCTTCATCTCTAGCCCCCCTTCCTTCTCCATCACCATGGCAACACACACCCACGTGTGAGGCATGTTGCTAGCTCTTGACGCTATCGTGATACGTTCATGGCACCGTCATGGCACTGTCGTGGTTATCGTAGTTCTATCGTGACGACAAAATGACCGTTGATTTTCCATTCATGACGTAGTCTTACAGCTGTCATGACTCCATCGTGACCATCTTACGACCGTCATGACACGTACGTACAGGCAGCGTGACATTGTTGTGAGGCTATCGTGGTCTGCGTTTATCGTGGTCAAATTTCACGATAGCGTCAATAATAAAATTGGTAGCGCTATCGTGGTTCGATTATGGAATGTGTGTGAAGGGAGCTTAAAGAAAGATACGAGGGGTCAGTCATATCTGAGGTGTGAACTCTCCGACACACACGACACACACACGTAAAATACAATTAGATGAATACACACACACACACACAGTCACACACACGCACACACACACACACACACACACACACACACACACACACACACACACACACACACACACACACACAGTCACACACGCACATATCTTTGAAATAATTATATTAATACTAAAATACGAATAATAATTTGGATGATGATAATAATAACAATAGTGAAAATGATGATGCCATATTAACCGTAATAATAGTAGACTAAGATATATATATATATATATATATATATATATATATATAATATATATATATATATATATATATATAATACTATTATATATTATATATATATATATATATATATAACACTTTCGCTATGTTATATATATATATATATATATATATATATATATATATTAATAATAATAATAATATAAGCGAAAGTGTGTGTGTGTGTGTGTGTCTGTCTGTCTGTCCGCGATAGGTGCCGCCCCCTGTGGCGGAATCCCATCATATGTCACAGTTTTGGAATCAGGTTGACCAGGGGAAGGTTTTAAGCCCACTTATAGGATGATCCGATCACTTTTTTTTCTTTTTTTTAGCAGCCTATTAGCGAGAACTGTGAAGAAAAAAAAGTGGGTTGCGAGAATTGAGGAAACCTTGATGTAGGGTGATGGGTAATGGGTGAGTGAATGGGCGGGGTGATGGGTAATGGGTGTGGGGTGATGGGTGAGTGAATGGGTGGGGGGTGATGGGTGATTTGTGAGGGAATAGGTGGGGGGGTGATGGGTAATGGGTGAGTGAATGGGTGTGTGGTGATGGGTAATGGGTGAGTGAATGGGTGTGTGGTGATGGGTAATGGGTGAGTGAATGGGTGGGGGGTGATAGGTAATGGGTGAGTGAATGGGTGGGGGGAATACATATATTTCAGGAAAGTTAGAAGGGGCTATCTGGAGAGTCTGTGTTTGGTGGGCCGAGGTGGTGGGTAATGGGTCTATCTGGAGAGTCTGTGTTTGGTGGGCCTTCGGCCCACCAAACACAGGTGGTGGGCCAAAGGCCCACCAATAGCCCTCCGCAGGAGCTAGCCAAAAAGTCCGCCCGGAGGGCGGCTTTGCTTTCAGGAAAGTTAGAAGGGGTTATGATGTGAATGGGTTGGCGGTAATACATACATTTCTACATCCATGATTTCAGGAAAGTTAGAAGGGGCTATGATGTGAATGGGTTGGCGTTAATACATACATTTCTACATCCATGATTTCAGGAAAGTTAGAAGGGGCTATGATGTGAATGGGTTGGCGTTAATACATACATTTCTACATCCATGATTTCAGGAAAGTTAGAAGGGGCTATCTGGAGAGTCTGTGTGTGGTGGGCCTTCGGCCCACCAAACACAGGTGGTGGGCCGAAGGCCCACCAATAGCCCTCCGCAGGAGCTAGCCAAAAAGGCCGCCCGGAGGGCGGCTTTGCGGCTAGTATATATATAATATATTTAGACATAGTGTATCACACAGCCTAATATACTATATATAGTCTAAAATATATAATATATAATCAATAATATAACCATTGTTGTTATGGTGACGGAGAACATTGCGGGCTAAGACGACCCCAACCCTGCCTTAGCCTACACTCGCTGCGCTGTCCTAGGCGGAGCGAAATTTGCTTACGAAAATGTCTAACTAGCGCTAAGATGGTCTTAGTCCCCTAAGATGGTCTTAGTAGTGTTCGAAAATGCCCCCCCCTGGAGTCTGTTTCGAGAAAAAAAAAAGAGAAAAAAACATAATACCGAAATCCAATACCGACCAGATAATATACCGATACCGGTATACCGATGCAATACTAATACCGATACCGGTATACCGGAAAATAAAAATACCGGTAATACCGATAATACCGGTGCTATAATACCGGTATTTCGGTATACCGGATACCGGTGCACATCCCTAGACTGTGTGAGAGAGAATTTGACGTGAGTCAAGGACAAATTAAGGGATTAACAAAGGGATCTGGGAGCCTGGGAGATCAGACCGTTAGCTGGGACTGGGGTTAGTGTTTACTTAGTGTACATTTTGACGGCAAACCCACCATCACGCGTCAGAACGGCATCACCCATTCAAGAACGAACAAGGGCTTGACAAGCTCCTCCTCGGGGGAGGGGCATGTGGCTCTAGTGTTCTTGAATTGAGTATACTACTACTACTACTACTACTACTACTACTACTATTACTACTACTACTACTATTATTACTACTACTACTACTACTACTACTACTGCTACTACAAGGGCATGCGTCAAGTAGGACTGAATACAAGGACGGGTATATAGGAAAGACTCAGGACACACACACACACACACACACACACACACACACACACACGGGGAATTTCCTATCTCCCTTTATTTTGCCACTGCTCCCTTATCCTTTATCCTTGGAAAAATAAAGAGAAACAGCTTTGTACAGTCTCGATTGTAACGGTTTTTGGAGTTTACAGTATCAAAATAGTGAGACCTATAAAAGAAACTAATGTATTTCATATATCTGCAAGGTGGGCACAGGAAGGGAGATAGGGCAGTCCAGTGGCCCCAAAACTAGAGGACGAAACCGGCAGTTAGCGGTGTCCGTTTTCTAGTTCCACCAACCGCTGGCGAGGGAGGTTGTGCCATTAGCAGCCATTTGTGTGAATAGAGCCGGTGAGTGTGTGGTGTGTGTGTGTGCAGGTAGGTAGATAAGTAGGACAGTGTTAGGTAGAGGAAGGGGAGATAGGGGGTGCTATGTGTTTCAGTCAGCCAGTCAGTCAGTCAGTTAGCCAACCAGCCAGACAGCCAGCCAGTTAGTCAGTTAGTCAGTGATTTTGTGTATTTAGTTTTTTGTCAAGGTTCTCTTATCTGTGTCCGTTTTCTAGTTCCACCAACCGCTGGCGAGGGGAGGTTGTGCCATTAGCAGCCCATTTGTGTGAATAGAGCCGGTGAGTGTGTGTGTGTGTGTGTGAGGTAGGTAGATAAGTAGGACAGTGTTAGGTAGAGGAAGGGGAGATAGGGGGTGGTATGTGTTTCAGTCAGCCCCGTCAGTCAGTCAGTTAGCCAAACCCGCCAGACAGCCAGCCCGTTAGTCGTTAGTCCCGTGATTTTTGTATTAGTTTTTGTCAAGGTTTCTTTTTTGTGTTGGGTTGTGTGTGTTGTTTTGNTTCAGGATATCAAAGGAGTGATTTTCGGCCATCAAGAGTTTTAACTAAATCAAGAGTGATTTAGACTCTTAATCTTAGTCATCAAGACTTTTAATCATGAGTGTGTGTGTAAGGGCCAGGTGCAAGAAGGTCTCGTCGTGTGCCCTATAGGGTCCCGGCGTGGAAATGCCCGACTGCACAGGTTCAAGAACAGCGTCATTTCACCCCCATCGTGTGCCCCATCGGAAAAAAATCGTCGGGCGGTAACCCCCTACCGATGAGATGATCGATGAACACCATATATAATCAAATACTTCCATTGAACATCAATAATCAACATATTCAATATGTGACACATTTCTGAGGAAGAATCAACGCGGTTACTAAGCAGAAAAGGCAGCTAATTCATCATTTTCAGTTGCCGGGAACTCAAGACAATTAAGCGGGTGGATGTCCGCACCACCTATTGACAGTGGCTGGTGATATGGGGCGGGTGGGCGGGCGGGTGGAGTACATCCACACCTCATAACAACACGTTGTCATCCACCTTACCTGTGTCTAACTGAAGAAGACTGATCAACTACCACGCCTGTGAACGCATCATAGGAGTACATCACCAGGGCTCATATGGTTCCTCAACGGATCATTGCAGCTCTAATCAACGCCTATACCCGCTCGGTATTCCCGCTGGGATATAAGTGAACAGACTTTAACTATGATTGAATGTATGTGTTACTTTTATGCAGTTACCATTTCGAAATGATAATAAGTAATATGGCTAAATATTACTGACTAGAATCATCTAGAAACGCAAATAAATTGTAACCATATGAGAGAGAGAGGAGAGAGGAAGAGAGAGAGAGAGAGAGAGAGAGAGAGAGAGAGAGAGAGAGAGAGAGAGAGCGAGAGAGCGAGAGAGCGAGAGCGAGAGAGCGAGAGCGAGAGCGAGAGAGCGAGAGAGCGAGAGAGCGAGAGAGCGAGCGAGAGCGAGAGCGAGAGCGAGAGCGAGAGCGAGAGCGAGAGAGAGAGAGAGAGAGAGAGAGAGAGAGAGAGAGAGAGAGAGAGAGAGAGAGAGAGAGAGAGAGAGAGAGAGAGAGGGGGGGGGAGGAGGAGGAGGAGGTGAACACCAGCGTGGCGTTGTCATGGTAACTCAAATGACCAACCTCAGAACTTATGAAATCTTTTCTTACCGCCTCTTTCTATTGAAAACAGCATTGCTAATACAAGTATTAGTATATTTTTATGTTATGGAAAACAATAATTCATGATAGAAATGACAGGAATGAATTTTTTTATAGTAGTAAATATTATTATTCTATTTATCGCACGGGTTGGTACACCTCGCTCCCGACGTCGGGACATCATGCCGATGGGGGCAAAATCAGCCGTTCATGAAACTCATCAATGGAGTATCACGACAGTCTGGCGCCCCACTCACTATCGTGTACTCGATGGAAAACGTCCATTTCTTGCAACTGGGCCTATGTGTTAGCACCGTGTTCACACTTACACACACACAGCTAAACGTGACCTGACCTCACTACCCTCTACCTGCGATGTCCTGACGGCACACCAACACACTCCATAAATCAAATAACTCAAGCCAGCAGAAAATTCTACTAATTGATCCATATATTTAAAAAAAAAATGGATTCCGACGGCTTTTTTTTCTTGGCAAAAATAAGTAAGGATATTTTTTTTTTTTCCCATCTTCTCATGCCGCTAAATTATAGATTGTAAAGCTGTTATCCCTTTCATTCTCTAGATTCTACAAGTTCCAGAGCAAATTATTCATCCTTCACTTGACCAGAAATTCCTTAAAAATGGAAACGCTGGCTCGGAACGAATTAACAGTAATTTGGAAACACCCTTTCTCAGTTTATGGGTACGTCTCTCTCGCTCTCGCTCTCGCTCTCGCTCTCGCTCTCGCTCTCGCTCTCGCTCTCGCTCTCGCTCTCGCTCTCGCTCTCGCTCTCGCTCTCGCTCTCTCTCTCTCTCAAAGTCAAAAAAAAGTCAGTCAAAAACATTTATTTGCCCAATTAAACTTACACATCATGATTAATATAATATATAAATTGACAAGGCAGAGCTCTTTGAATGAGTAAACATTTTTAAAGAGCTCCTTTATATCCAATAATTTCTAGGAAAGCACTTCATTTATATTTAAAATATCGTAATTAATAGCAATTGTTATACATAGTAACTCTTCCTTTATATATTCATATTGCTTCATCCATTAGGTAACTATCAATCAATGTGCATTGAGAATATACTTTTTTACGTTAATTTTAAATGTGACACTATTGTCTATTAACCTTAGTTCATCTGGCAACTCATTCCAGGCAAGACATCCTGAATACACTACAAACCTTTTACTTGATTCTGAGCGTGGTTGTGGAGGTCGTAATAGGCTTCTATTCCTTAAATGTTGGCTATGTACGCTTGATACTCTGTCAAAAGTTATTACAGTGGGAGTCTTTATCTGATTATATACAAATTTTAGCAGCTCTAGTTTATGGATGTCCTGTAACTTTAGTATTTTAAGATCTGAAAATAAAGGATCGGTATGGTCTCTGAAACCTACCCCTGATATTACTCTGACCATTCTTTTTTGCAATAACAATAATGGCTGAATGATGGTTTTCAATGCAGAGCCCCAAGCAAGATTACAATATTGAAAATAAGGGTAGACTAAACTGTAGTACAACATTATAAGTGCCTCTCTAGTCAAGTTATCCTTTATCTTGTAAATAATCCCTACTGACCTAGATATTTTGTTATACATATAATTAACATGGGATTTCCACAGCAGTTTATCGTCAATGACAACTCCAAAAATTTTTATTGAACTAATTCTTTCAATGATATTGTTTCCTATTCATATTTCATTTTCTTGGTTAATATATTTATTGCCTGCAAATATGATATAATCAGTCTTCTGTACATTTAAGGATAATCTATTGGATACAAGCCACTTTGATACCTTAACAAGTTCTTGGTTCATAATATTTTCTAAAATTTGGAGGTCAGGCTCTGGTCAGGCTCTCTCTCTCTCTCTCTCACTCTCTCTCTTCTCTCCTCTCTCTCTCTCTCTTCCTCTCTCTCTCTCTCTCTCTCTCTCTCTCTCTCCTCCTCTTCTCTCTCTCTCTTCTCTCTCCTCTCTCTCTCTCTCTCTCTCTCTCTCTCTCTTCTGCTCTCTCTCTCTCTCTCTCTCTCTCTCTCTCCTCTCCTCTCTCTCCTCCTCGTCTCTCTCTCTCTCTCTCTCTCTCTCTTCTCTCTCTCTCTCTCTCCTCTCTTCTCTCTCTCTCCTCGTCTCCTCTCTCTCTTCTCTCCCGCTCTCTCTCTCTCTCTCCTCTCTCTCTCTCTCTCTCTCCTCTCTCTCTCTCTCTCTCTCTCTCCAAACTGACATGTACATTGTCTAGTTACTCAAGATATCCGCATAACATTCGCATCCATGGATGCAGATGCGGATGCGAATATTGAAAATTATGCGGAAGCGGATTCGGATATTCGGTCCAACTCTAATCATTAAAATTACAATCTCTACTATTATTAGTAGTGTAGTAGAAGTAATATCATGATTAATATTATCATCATTCTCATCACTATCATTATTGTTATAACTATCATTATGATTATCATCATAATTATTGGTGATGGCAGTAGGAGTAGTAGTGTTGACAGATGTAAAATGTTTTTCAGAAGTTCTTTTTTTTTTTTACTATTCTGCTGCCTTGGCCAACTCTGTTCATACAAAAATGAGAACAGCGTCATTTTCAAATAAACAAACACTGAAATATGCACGATCCCCATTAAAAAGCGAGAGCCGCGATGGCACACTTTTGTAGACACATTACTGCTAGGGTTTTCACGTTTTTTTCAGTTGAACGTCACATATTTTAGACATTGGTGTGGCCACATAAACGTGTTCCTTGTTTTGTAAGTAATTTATTATGATGATAATAAACCAACACAATCTGTCTTTGATTACGAGCGAGCGCGAAGCGCTCGTGAGTCCTCGGTGGATACGGGATTTTTCTCACTAAGCGGCCGACCCGGCCCGGCCCGACCGTCACGCGACCCGGCCGAGGCCTACGATATACAAGGCCTGGTCAGTCGGGGGGTGAGAGAGTGATGACGAGACAACAGTAGGGCTTTATTTCTATCCTTTACTGGTTATAACATCTCTCCTCCTCTTTCATTCTTCTCCTCCTCCTCCTCATTCTTCTCCTCCTCCTCCTCATTCTTCTCCTCCTCCTCCTCATTCTTCTCCTCCTCCTCCTCATTCTTCTCCTCCTCCTCCTCATTCTTCTCATCTCTATTCTCTCCTATTTCTTCTCCTCCTCCTCCTCTTCTTCTTCCTCTCCTCCTCATTCTCCTTCCTCCTCCTCCTCATTCTTCTCCTCCTCTCTCTCCTTCCTTTCTTTCCCTTCCCCCCTTCTTACCATAATTATCTCTCATTACTCATTATTCTCATCATAATATCGTATTACATACTTTTTATTTCCCTCTCTCCTCCTTCCTTCTTCCTTCCTTCTCTCATTATCCCCTCCTTTCGATCCCATCCACTACCTATCTCTCACCTCTCCTTCCTTCTCTCCATTCTTCCTTCTTTTTTCCTTCCTTTTCTTCCTCCTCCCATCCTCCACTCCCTATATATATATATATATATATATATATATATATATAATATATAATATATATATATATATATATATATATTGGTAAGAACAGGTTAAATCAGTGATAACATTAGTATAATTATTGTATTGTGTCCAGACTTTACAACAACATAATTAAAGCATTAAAGTATGTGTTTTAGAAGAGAGAGGATTTATGTACGCGTTACATGTCTGATATTATTTAGCATTATTTTCTTTTAATTATGCATTTGTCATATGTAATTTAGGAGAATTTTGTTGTTGTTGATGCATATACTATATATTATGCATGTTAATAAAATGTATATAATGTATGTATATATTTTTCTTACTATACCTTGCTGGGGTAATGCTTTAATCTGCATGTAATTTTGTCAAACTATTAATATATAATTATCAAAAATTATGATCACACTTAAAACGTGAGACACGTACCACAGCTTTTAAGTGGATAAAGGGATACAATATAGGCGATGTAGGAAAAAGTTCTTAAGATTAGTAAGCAGGGTAGAACGAGAAGTAACGGATTCAAGCTGGAAAAGCGTAGATTTAAAAATGAAATTGGGAGAAACTGGTTCACAAATAGGGTGGTGAATGATTGGAATGGAGTAAGTCGTCAGGTGGTCAATGCGGAGTCTATTGGGGTCTTTAAAAGGAGTCTGGATAAGTTCATGGATAGGGAAGAGAGGTGTATATAGGTAGAGTTAAGTAACAGGAACTACCTCGTGTAGGTCTCACGGCCTCTTGTAGCTTCCTTATTTTCTTATGTTATTTGTCAAAAACGAATATTAAAAAATACGATTACTTAAAACGTGAAACAAACAGCATTTTACAGGGGAGAGAGTTAAATCCACCCTGCGAACCCTGAACTGAGCGCACTACTGCTGTGACGTATTACCCCCACTGAACAGGCCTTGTCTCTCGTAGGCCTCGACCCGGCCCGGCCCGACCGTCACGCTTTTCAGGAGCTTATATCTTTGGAATCCCGCTTCCGATTGACAAGCGGTCTTCGCCATCTGATAGCCCCATTCAATTCCTTTTGTGCTTGAATATTTTGTCTCACGTGAGGGGTCAGCATGGCGCGTGGCGCGTGCCGCGTGAGGGGTGTCAAACAACTTTATCTTGCTATAGCTAAGAAACGGCTGTACCGACTAAGTTGAAATTTGGTGTGTGTTTTGAGACCACACACCTAGCAATGTCACACAGGTCAAACTCCGGGTGACGCCGCACGTGCGCACGTGCGGCGGGTTTCTACGGGCTCGCTCGTCCCTCGCCGATTAAGGCGTCTTACTGGTTCTTATCTCTACCGATATGAGAGAATCTACATTATTAATGTTTTACGTAAATAATCTCTCTCTCTCTCTCTCTCTCTCTCTCTCTCTCTCTCTCTCTCTCTCTCTCTCTCTCTCTCTCTCTCTCTCTCTCTCTCTCTCTCTCTCTCTCTTTTTTCCAGACTGAAATTAGTCTGTTTTTCGCGTTTTGGTAATCCAATATCCTTTTTCTTTAACTATTATACATTTTTTCTCAGTTCCCTCAAAAGATTTTCAAGCTAACTTTAAAAATTCAATTTAACAAATGCATTTATATTTTTTATACAGGTACCTATACACCAGGCGTGTTTACTAACTTTATGTAGCAAATATAATTGTTTTCTTGGCAATGTTGTCCTCACAGCGGAGGCCTCAGTCTGGTCACTATAGCCCCTCCTCCCACCCTTGCCCCCGGAGCGGTGTATCATATTTTAGTCAAGGATGAAAACACAAACCTGGTGATGATGAATATTTGATGAAAACATTCAGCTGTCCATAAAAAAGTTACTTGTATGAATAAGATGAAGAGGCTTACTGAAAAAGATATAAGGCCTTCACATATTGCTACAAAACTTCTCTGGAAAACAAAACAAGACTGTATATACTCGCCGCACGTTAAGTTGGCGAAAATTGGGCCCCCTCACTCCCCCCTTCCGAATGCACAGGATTGGCTGAGGTGTTGGGTGTTGGGGCTTTAGGGCGGAACTTGGCGTAAGGCATTCTCACCCAACACCCAACACCTCAGCCAATCCCGTGCGTTCGGAAGGGGAAATGAAGGGGCCCCATTTTCTGCCAACTTAACGTGTGGCAAGTATAGTTAAGCTGCATAGGAAGCTACATGATGATCAATGCCGCACTCACCCGAAGTGTTGGTGGTTGCATGGAGAGTCAGGAGCACCACCGACGCCGCGTTCTCCCTCACGAACACCTCGTACAGGGGCTGCGTGAAGGCCAGGTTACCGACTGCTGTCAGCTGCGTCACTGCCAACCAAGAAACAAGAAACATGTACATAAGAAAATAAGGAAGCTGCAAGCGACCGTGAGACCTACACGTGGTAGCTCCTGAGTACTCACCAATATATTTTTTACTTTTTTTCTGCCCTAGGTCTACCCTGTAATGTAAATAAGCAAAACATAACTTCTTAATTCATGTAAATTAAGCCACCGATAGGAGGAGAACATTTTTTGTAACACACTTTTTGATTTTTAATAGCAAGTTGTTTGCTCTCTCTCTCTCTCTCTCTCTCTCTCTCTCTCCTCCTCTCTCTCTACTCCCCTCTCTCTCTCTCTCCTCTCTCTCTCTCTCTCTCTCTCTCCTCTCATCTCTCATCTCTCTCTCTCTCTCTCTCTCTCTCTCTCTCTCTCTCTCTCTCTCTCTCTCTCTCTCTCTCTCTCCTTCTCTCTCTCCTCTCTCTCTCTCTCTCTCTCTCTCTCTCTCTCTCTCTCTCTCTCTCTCTCTCTCTCTCTCTCTCTCTCTCATATGAAAGTTAATATTTGTCACGACCCTATTCACACCATGAAAAGTTATCCCGACATTAACTTTCAGTGTTTCTGTGCCACCTTGTCTCAACCACACACAAAAACACTGTCCTCCATAATTTCATCACTCGCTTTTATACACAAAAAAACACTCTTTTTTGACTACTGATGCTACGAAATCGCCATCGACAGTGAGGAATACACGACGGAGAGAATACAATACAATAAAAAAATCACAAAAACTCCCCAAAATGATCAGAAGAATAGGATGCAGAGGGACTTCACAGCGAGCCCCACCGTAGGATCGATCAGCGAGCTCTACACTCTCAGAAATGGGGGGTATATTAAGGGTAGAATTGTTACATCGCACCATCACTACCCTTTTTATACCCTATGTCCAGGCTGGAGGGTAGATGCTGCTGATTATACCCTTCATCTACCCTTTATCTACCCTTTTTGGACGAGAGGGTTGAGAAAGGGTACATTTGGGGTTTGAAAAGGGTATATTTAGGGTTGCAAAAGGGTATATTTGTAAGGGTAGCAGTATTTCATCACTATAAACACCCTTTTTCTACCTTTTCCTACCCTTTTTTTCTAAGAGTGTACCCATGAGCTATGCGGAGCGCCTCCTTTGTTGTGCTCCACTTAGGGTTACCTCTTGACGAAGCGCGTAAAGAAAGTGAGGTATGATAAGAAAACAAATGTATGATCCACCTGAACGAGTACTGGTATCGACAACGCCACAGGTCCTTCTCTTACTTCAGGGACTTTATATACAGGAAAAAGGTGGGATAACAAGTTGAAAACACGTATTTCCACTGATGGAAAAAAAACCGTACAAAATAAACCGTATAAAATAAAGCCGTATACCGTCACCGTATAAAATAAAGTGGAACATATAAACCCAAATATATAAGTATTTTCCCTAACATTGAAAACTATTGGTGCAGGTCTTGATAATTAGTAGAATTTTGTAAGTAAATGAAAGTAGAGTGAAAATAATGAGAAAAGAATAATAAACTTTCACCGTTTTATCATTCATATTATGATTGTGAGGGATGTTTACACTCAAAATACCTTATTTCTGATAATCTATAGAAAACCAGGTAGCCATTGGGAACCACTTTGTAAACTAATGAATATATGAATATTGTATCGATTTACGTTCATAAACTGAGGACGAAATTTCCAAAAAGCCAGGGAATTTTTAGCTGTAGGGCAGAATACACAAAGCCTTGCTCTTTTGTTGTTTACGTGACGTCACTATTGGTTTTCGGTGCGAGGTCTGGTCAGCGCACTGCATACTCAATAAGCTCGGTAACTTTTGCCTCGCAGTATTGTAAGCGACGCGGTGCTTTTATTGCGGTATTGTGTGCCGAGAAAAAGACTACGGAACTAGAAGTGGATATTTGAGAGCACTCTACGTCGAGGTGATGTGTCTAACGCGTGTGACTTGGAGACGCGGTGTCTCAGATACTGTTATATGAATTGTAGACATGGAAACGTGTGAAGCGGCGGTGTTAATATTTTGTTGAATTCAAGAGGTGACACCTGACGTTAGCATTCGTAATTATGTATCAGACAGGGTTCCTGGTGGGTTGCAGCTCCACAGTTTAGAAGTTTAGCTGGATATAACTCTTGTAATTATTTATCCACAGGGGGTCCATGAAACTGCGCCCCATTCTTAGGAGGTTAGGAAGTAAACTAAGGAGGGGGTTTATCATGGCGTATCTTTAAGGTATTTACAAACTTTTCTCGTCTCAAATTTACTCGTTTCTGAAAAGTTCCCGTTACTAAAATAGTGTTGACAACGCTGTGCGAGAGAATTCTGTCGACATTACAGTCTTTGTCTTTATGTGTTTGTGGTTCAGCAATATAGTTTTTCTGCTGCTTTTTTATGTTTTAATGAATCTAAGACTCTAATGAATCTTCATGTTTTAATGAATCTAATATTTTTATGTTTTCAGAATCTTAATCAGTTGTCTTTTATCTTTTTTGGTCGAAAAGCCCTTTTTTTGTTGCAGCTTTAACAAAAGTAATGATTTCCGACTGCATTGATCATCAGATTCATCGCAAAAAAACACCTGAATACAGTAAAAAGACTATCTTGGGTTGAATACGTACCCAAAACAGTAAATGGATTGTAGGTAGCGGGAGGAAATGAAAATATTTGCATCCACCCAATAAACCCGCTAAATCACAACATGCAATAACTTAGGGAAGCTCTCTAAACTATGCATTTCCACCAGAAGTTCTCAAATGATAGCAAGCTCGACCCTCCCCCCCCCCCAACTTCCTAGTGAGAGAGATCCCTGCACACCCCTCCCCCTTGTAACTGCGGGGAGGTACTGATATTGTACTTGTAAATCACAATATATCGTTATATCGTCTACTCTAGTTAAAAATATTATAAAAATTTGCATTCTCACAGGTACTCCTAATTGCATGGTGATGGGGCTGTTTGAAAATATTGAGACATGCTTTAAGATCGTTCAAAGCACAGACATCAAAACCTACTGGACAAAAATTCCTGTGAAAAGCTGTACTGTTACCAGTCGGCAAGCGTTAATGTTAAGTTATGTTAAATTATGTACGGGGAATCTAGCAAGTTTGACTCCACCTCCACCCCTATCACAAGCTCATAACTCCAGGTTACGTTAATTTTGTAACGGGGAGGTCTGCTGGGGTGCTGCCTCATAAATCTACAGGAGTTTTTGTTCTCCATTCTTCCCCACTCAAAAAACTCGATTTCCCACGGGTCCCGCAATATCGATTTGAGGAGGGGGAGGGGGGGGGGGGGGGGGTGCTATACTTTACGACCTCCACGGCTATCACATTATTCTTCTGTATGCCAGGAACGACCGTGTTCATGAAAAATGTTCCTCTACGATGTTATGTGAGAATAATCGCGCCGGCAGTACATCATTTAGCATTTAGCTCCATCATTAGCATTAAGATTCATATTTTAGCATATTTGTTCTTGAATATTGTTACCACTGAACTGGCCACAAAGAAATTTCGTTGTGTCACCGAGTTTTGGCTATTTAATTCAGTGATTATATTTTGCTACAACTAAACTTTACTTTTGACTAAGCTCTTTACAGCACTAATTGATATAATTGCAACTTCCCTGAAAACTATCTTCATAATCAGCCTCTTCGCAAATTAGTTGAGACTTCATATCATTATGTAGAATTATTCATGTGACCAACTATATGGAGTCATGAGCCGCCTTAGGAGCTGCGGGCCTCAGGTTCAAAGCCAAGAATCTTAGGTCTTGCCTCACTTCAAGAGTGGGTGTTTGTTTGCAGGGGGAGGCTCTGTTTTTCTCTCTGCCCCTCGCTCCCAGGGCACTTACTCTTATATACACATTGTTACGTGCACCTAAGACAGGACTGCTGTTTGCGCTAATAAGGATTCATGTTTTCTAGAATGATTTTGGTATAATTTCGTTCCTAGCTACAGTCAGTTCGGGCTACAACACCGCCCTCTTGTGTTGGTGTCATTACGTTAATGGCAGCGGCGTGTGATCATTAAGCTTTATTTGGGTTCCGCCTCTACACTGGCACAGGGACACTTTCGTTACCTTGAGGAAGGAAGGACTCATCACCCTTGCACGTGTGGGTCTCTTCGTCAACATTGGTCACCACTATTGCACGAGTCATGTATGGTGATCCGAACTCCTTAATGTCGACTAATTTTACTGATCTATCTTGCCCCATTACTTTACCAATACTTCACCGTGTTTTACCTGCAGAATGGGTACACTGTATATCAACGTTCTGGCTTACTTGGTCAAACATATTTAGACTCTTCCCCTTCTTCATCCCTTTCTTTCTTCACTTTCTTTTATATTCTGTATAATATGATCAT
>JACEEZ010005116.1:42500-45000 GCA_016584305.1 Chionoecetes opilio
TCTCGTTCGGTTCACTTGCTCCCTCACTACATGTCAGAGGATATGTTACAAACACCTACACTTCATCGCCATGGCGGACGCTGACCTATTCTATCTATATAAAAATAACACGCGAGCGGATCCACCGAGATCAAGTCTTTCTAGAAAGAAGAAAAAAAAAGAGCAACAATGGCAGCGAACACATCCATAAGGGCGGCAAGTCATCGTCAAGTATTCCTGGTAATGATTCTCAAGACCTTCCAGAAGGGGTTGCAGGAATCAGAAATATATCATCGGACACCAAAAAATATATAAGATAAGTTTCGTTAAAGACACACAAGACATGGAGGCTGGAACTCCTCGGAACCTCGGATTGTCATGGAGTGGCAATAAAAGCTTTTTATTAGTAACGCAAACCACAAACTACTGCAACCCAATTCATTGATTTTATATTCCCATATCCTATGTACACCCCTGTATTTTCTCTGGCTCTCCAATCACATGATTATTTCAGTTATGAGAACAGCATTTAACTCAGGCAAAATGTCATTACCGAACCTATATTGGGTCTTCGATTCTCTAATTATCCAAAAGCATAATAGTTTCCCGTACTGCAATATGTACAGCTATACAGAATCAGAATTCAAGGCATTAATAGTAAGTAATATTTTCAAACACGGCATGCGACTAATACCGTTTATGAGCTGGCCGGGAGCGGTGCCGCCAGCACTAATCATTTGGGGATTGTTGGATTCCACTCATGCGGGTCGGAGAGGTGGTTCATATTGAAGGGAGAGCAGTTGATTCTTAGTTGTTTATTCTAAGAGTTTATAAATAATTAACGATATCAAGTTTCCCACGATGTAGGTTTGAACTCTACTCTATCCTTAAAAATTATCATCTTAAAGCAACAAGAATCCAATACACACAACAAGAATCCCAGATCAAAGGGATGTTGATCTGAACTAAACAGAGCAGACGAACTCAATTCCGCGGAGCCCGTAACCTTTCATGTGCAGGAGGATGAATAAGAGTCTCACACAGACACACCTGTCCAGACTGGAATATGAACAGAGAGAAGCCTGCAAGCATGAAGGAAACATAAACCTGGCACGGAGCTGACAGGTTAATGAAAAATATTACGTGTACCTTGTTGCAATAAATTCCTTTTTGTTTCTATGTACACAGCCATATGACTGTAACTGATTTGATAACAATGTGCACAGTAATCCCGTAAAATTCAACCACACTCTGCATGCGGTGATCATATTAGACTTTCCGAGAGATCAAACGAAACGAACGATAAAGGTATTATGATTTTAGGGTTTACTGAAGCGAAAACTTTGGTGTGCTTAGTATAAACAGCAGAGTGAAAGGCGTCCAAGGTTCAAAAAGCTTTTGAGAATGTGCGTTTTACTTAATTTAAAAAACTGAAAAATATGTATCCCCATGAAAGAGAAAGGCGGGAACAATCGGTGATCCACGCGGGGGCGAGCGGAAAAAAAGTTTGTAAAGGACGTGTTTGTGCTTGCTACTTTTCGAATAATCTTGTTTTATCAATTATTGTGTATGCATTTTTTTTATTTATATTTATTGTCCGCCCATCAGTAAGGGAAAGTTGCAGGTACACTAGTCATGTAGATGCGCCTTTAGTACATAATAGCAGGAGTAAAACATCTATAATACGAACCTCAAATGTGAGAAACTCGGGAAAACGTATAATCATCCTTACACCGTGACCGTCTCGAGTCTTCCCTTACGCTATGCCTCGCCGCCTTGTGCTGGGAATGGTCGTGAGGCACCAGATGGGGCCGCCGCGGGGGAGGGAAAGAAATGGATTCCTCCCGAGGGTCGACAGGCGGGGAAGGAGCAGGTTTCGTTGCTGATTGAAAAAAAAAATCTTAAATTACTTCCATTCTTTGCCGTCCATCCGTCTAGAGTATTGATGGCAGGGGAACAGCCTCCAGCACAGCGCTCGATCCATCCTACCACATTCTTGCAAGACCTTCTATACCGGGAGGCTCACTCTGAAGGGTGCCATCGGTTATCTGCTGCTTACTCATGTGTGACGTTTGTTTGCAGTATCTCACTATTTATTTACAGTTCCTCATTATCATTTCCTCATCCTCATTCCTCGATATAGTGTTGCCACGGGTAGCTAGTCTGACATATACCTGCTAGCCTGAAAACCATTTATCTCTAGAAAAATGATAAGTTAAGGTACTAAGTCATGTCCAGGCCGCCTAGTCTGTCTCCAGAATGCCCCTGTGTGTTGTTAGGCATCAGGCGTGAGACAACAACATTCATACTGTTTGTTTTGTTTTTGAATTATGAATTGTGAGCAGAGGACAAATGCACTGAAAAGCATTAATAAGAGGAGTGTGAAGGAGTGAGGCAGAACGAGGACGAGGTGAAGAAGAAATGATACATGCACTGAACTTTCCCGCTTCACTATAGCACACATAAGGCTGATATGTTCTAGAAGTTCCTGTCCTTATCAGTGACAAGTCTGGCTCTGGAT
>JACEEZ010005116.1:52500-60000 GCA_016584305.1 Chionoecetes opilio
ATGTGCGTGGAGTGTGAGGTCTTAGCCTTACCCAAAGATCGGTCCTGTTAGGGTCTAAGCTCTCTACCGGAGGGATGATTGCTGGCGATCGCTAATCCAACGCGTGATCAAGACAGGAGCTGGGACAATAATAATAAGAAAAACATACACGGTGTAGAATGATCATTTGAATATCTTTGTTTACCGAAAGTCTGATATGGTTTGCCATGGCCTGGGTCTGAAAGTGTTGCGCGTCCCGCACCCGAGGGAAGGGAACGAACGCACTTCATAATTCAGGGCGAGTCTGAGCACCTTCTGGAGAAGCGGCATTGTGCATGTAGCAGCCTGGTGCCTGGCGGAGGAGGTCAAGGAGGATGAGGAGCCTCTACTTATTAAGGACAACCAATCGACGAACTTTGAGATGGAGGAAAATCAATGAGTTAAAGTGACTTGCCTCACGAATTGCAATATGCTAGCCACTAGCAGCTTATAAAGAAAATCTCTTTATGTTTGGCTTTGTTGTTTTGTCATATTATTATATGAAATCAAAATAATCAGTTTTAATTTTTCTAGTTCCGTGATGGAACAAAGCCGATCTGTATGAATCTATTTCCATTTTGGCACCGGAACTAGGAAATTATTTATCAAATGTTTTTCTTGAGGTGATATCAGCGAAAGAGTGAATTTACACATACAGATGTCCTCATCAAGCTAGGTCAAAAATATACTAATTCAATTTAGTGAGAATTGAAATCACATACAGCTCCACAAGCGTACACAATGGTTGCCTAACTTTAAAAAAATAACATTAGTCACCTGTATGCAGAACAGGTTGCATCATGACCAAGATGGGAACTCCTTATTTTTAGGGCATCTGAAGGCGGGTGTTGTAGTTGGGAGCGAGATGCGCTTGTGCAATAAGGGCACGTTCCTGGCAGATCCAATGGTTGCCAGACGTGGAATCTCATTCAAAATATTGTTTCACATATGACTTGAAAGAGTAAGCATCTTTTTGAAATTTTGTATTTTTTTCGTCCAGATTCTAGATCAGTGTTTCTTAACCTTTTCACCACCACGCCCACTTTAGTAGTTGGTCCTTGCCTCCATGTCTCCCCTTCACTTATTCAACCAAGATATTTCAAAATCCTGAGGCGAGGAGGGAAGGTAGCCAGTGTCAAGTCGCGGTGTCAAGTTCGCTGCACAGTGGTTGGTGGTGAGAATGATAGAAACAGTACATTTTGATATTTAATGACAATCAATCACGGTAGCACAAATACACAAGGCCGTAAGCAGAGAGACGTGAATACGAGGCAGGAAGGATGGCGCTTAATAGTTGCACGCCCTCTACCCTCGACCATTCCTCTACCGGGAATGGTCACTCTGCACAATTTAGAAGTAACAGTGGAGGACTTGGCGTGAGCAGTAACCACGCGAGCACAGAGGAGGAGGAAAGAGAGGCCCTTCCGACCTCTCAAGGTACAGGACTCGTCACCTCGTGTTATGGAGACACCGGTCACAACGGAGGAACAAGAATCCGACGAGAGTTTGCAAGGACTGGTGTTAAATCCTCAGAGTAATTGCAATTATAGGATTATTAAGAAAGAAGGCTTGCTACACAGATTTTATACTAGAAATGGGAAGGATGTTTATCAGTTGTTAGTACCAAGTTCACGCCGAAGTCACATTATGAACCTTGCTCATGAATGCATGTTTGGGGGGAATTTAGGTGCAAAGAAGACTTTGGAGAGAGTAATTTCATGTAACTCCCAAGACGTCACCGCGATTTTTTCCCCATACTTGCTTCTCTGTGGCGTCTTTCTTCGCTCACCCTCGCGCGCGACTTTCATGATAAAGCGAAGGCCGAGCTTCAAGTTAAATACTTGACAGTTCTTCCTTGTTCTCTCTGGGCTCACGTCCCCCTAGGTAATTACCCACACCTCCCAAAGGGGGTGCGCCCCCCAGGTTTAGAACCACTGTTCTCGGGCATTCCACATTGAGTGATGTTGGTTTCACTCCCAAATTCGATCTATTTTGGGTCAAAACGATAATGACAGACAGACAGACAGACAAAACGCTCTTAGTAATATAGATTGAAGGTGTTGATTGTATCATCCGGTCGGAGATCGGATTAACCTTTGGGTTAATTTCGTTGATGACAGACCGACAAACCAAGTGCTTTTAGAGATATAGATTATCTGAGAACGGCAAAATTTCTCGCATACTCTAACAACGGAGGTATTGTTGATAATCTAGCATTACTTTAATAACTATCATCATCACCGTGCAATCTTGATATGTAAGTTCAGTCCTGAAATTTGCCAGATATTGCTCCTTTTATTATTACGCCTAACGACTGCGTGACTAATACATTCAAATACTAATCACACTTTCCTGCCTTGTTCCCAGCAGCTTAGTTCCTGTAGTGATGGCGGCGGCTAAACCTTCCTCAGAGTAATGAAGGTTCCTGTAGTGATGGCGGCGGCTAAACCTTCCTCAGAGTAATGAAGGTTCCTGTAGTGATGGCGGCGGCTAAACCTTCCTCAGAGTAATGAAGATTCATCTGTTAGCAGTGAAGCTTTTATGGTATTCTTGCCATCCTCTTTCAAACTACCCTACCCATCCTCGAGTTGGGGTGAAGCTACACGGCGACTTTCCAACTAACAGAGTATGTGCAAGTGCGAATCGGTAAAAGAACATCCTCCATCCTCTACTGAAATTCACAAAAGTTTCAAATAGTACATCCACTTCTATTTTTCCCAAGTAATTAACACATCACTGCATATCCAATCCACACACTAGCTTACAATAAAGCGACCTGAATTTATTTATATTTTGTTCAACTGCTGTAGCCAACAGTACCCTGATTACTCTGTATGGAGTTTACTATTTTCGCTGTCGTTGTTTGTGAAATTAATCATTATCGTTATTGTTATCATTGTTCTTGTTTTATGCGCGTCACACACACTCACACAACACACGACACACACCACACACACACACACACACACACCACCACACAACACAACATCACCTTACACACCACACACAATACACACACACCCATCACAACACACACCACACACACACACACACACACACACACACACACCCACACACACAACACACACCACACACGACACAAACCACACACACCACACACACACACATCACACACACTACAAACACACACACACACACTTACACACACACAATAACACACACACACACACACACCAACACACACACACACACACAACACACACACACACACATACCACCACACACACACACACACACAACCAACACACCACACACACACACACACACACACACATCCACACCCCTCACACACACATCACACACGACATGTACACACACACACTACACAACCCACACACACACACACACACACACACACACACACACACACACACACACACACACACACACCACACACACACACAACAACACACACACACACACAACACACACCACCACACACACACACACACACACACACCACACACACACACACACACACACACACAACACACCACACAGACACAGACACATTACACACACATGGCTTGGTCTAAAAGTTGTGACCACCGGCCGGGCGTGATTCACAAGTTTTATACGCAGATAATAATGTAAGTGGGATGATCCTACTAAATACAGCAAGGGATAAAAATGACTTTATTGCTTATATTACACGGGATATATTTCTCCATAAAGAGTTATTTGATAGACAGTCACGTCTAATCCAGCAACACTTCTCTCGTGCATTCTTTTTTTCGCTGCAGTTTCACATTTAATTTATGCGTTCATATACACTGCTTTGGATGTCTGATTGTGATAATTACTGCTAAGATCATCGCTTTTTTCCTCTCTCTCTCTACCTCTCTCTCTCTCCCTCTCTCTCCTCTCTCTCTCCTCTTCTCTCTCTCTCTCCTCTCTCTCTCCTCCTTCTCTCTCTCTCTCTCTCTCTCTCTCTCTCTCCCCTCTCTCTCTCTCTCTCTCTCTTCTCTCTCTCTCTCCTCTCTCTCTCCTCTCTCTCTCTCTCTCTCTCTCTCTTCTCTCTCTCTCTCTCCTCTCTCTCTCTCTCTCTCTCTCTCTCTCTCTCTCCTCTCTCTCTCTCTCTCCTCCCCTCTCTCTCTCTCTCTCTCTCTCTCTCTCTCTCTCTCTCTCTCCCCCCCACCAAACACACAACACACTCTCTCTCTCTCTTAATAAAATCTTTGTATTCTGATTTTTTTCTACTATATAACATGGGCAGCATTGATATGTACCTATGGTGGGTTAAGGAAGACTCCCCTTATATCTTCCCGCCACACAATGCTTAAAACCCTGAAACCTCATTATAAGCTCTTAGCATATATAATCCCTTGGACGATGGTACCACTCGTTCACATCAGATAATTCCCAAAAAATAAGAAAATACAACTTCTATATCCACGAATGTATCCCCACACCTCTAAGAAACAGACAAATTGGAGAAGGATCCTGACCGACAACTGATTTCTAAAATGAGCAGTCCGAGGCCGCATACCTCCGCCAAGGCTGAATAAGTTTCCACTTGCCATAATAAAAAAGAAGAGAAAATGATTTCCATACAGAGCTCTTCTTTTAGCTTAGCTTTCTCCACTATAGCTCGGCCTTCAGACTTTCTCCTTGGCCAGCGGGTCTTAAAGAAGAAGGTTGTGTTGGGCTCTTGAGGGCGACAGACGCCAAGTCCCCCATGAAACCCTTAAAATATTCCTGGATCCAGCCAGGGCCAGGATAGACTTCATAAATAATAAAATAAAAAAAATAGAAATTGTGTGCAACCCCGTCTTCAACTTTTTTAGTATTCCTGCTAACAGACAGACAGACAGACAAACAAACCGAACCAATCGCATAGCTTATTTGGCAGAGATATTTACCATTACCCACCAATTCCACCGTCAGAAAAAAGTACTGCTTCTACTACTACTACTACTACTACTACTACTACTACTACTACTATACTGCTGCTTATTCAAACTATCAACTACTAGATTGGTTCTACTGCTACCAACACCACAACCACTACTACTACATACTTACATTAATACCAACTATAACTTTAAGAATAAGGTATAGAAAGTGATATCCATGAATGATATCATTTTTCTGCTTGATAATATTTAAGTGCTATCACCGTGGCCGTCTCATTCTGGGCCTAAAATTTTAACTTATAACTCCGTCTTCCTCCTTACTATTTTGGCCTCCGAAACTCTCTGTAAAATCTCTACTTCATTTGCGAGACTTTAGTTCGGTGTCGACGTGTTCCCTTCTGGCTGATCCTAAGTTAACTTCATAGGGATAATAACTCATAACAATAAAAGAACTTTATAGGGATGTCTCTTGTCTCTTAGAAAAAAAGGGTAGGAAAAGGGTAGAAAAAGGGTGTTTATAGTGATGAAATACTGCTACCCTTACAAATATACCCTTTTGCAACCCTAAATATACCCTTTTCAAACCCCAAATGTACCCTTTCTCAACCCTCTCGTCTAAAAAGGGTAGATAAAGGGTAGATGAAGGGTATAATCAGCAGCATCTACCCTCCAGCCTGGACATAGGGTATAAAAAGGGTAGTGATGGTGCGATGTAACAATTCTACCCTTAATATACCCCCCATTTCTGAGAGTGTTGTCTCTACCTGCTGCTTTGGCCTCCCTTTCTTCAACCTCAAGCTCAGAATACACAACACCGATTTCATGTATCATATCCTGCAGATCGTACATGAGGTGTTGTCCTGTCTTTCTTCTGTCTGATCGCATGTCATCCAAAATATTGGGATGTCTCTTGTCTCTTTCTGTTGCCTTGGCCTCGCTTTTTCCAGTCTAAAGCTCAGAATACACAACATCGATTTCATATACCAAAACCTGCAGTTCGTTCAAGTGTTTCATAATTTCCTCTGTCGGATCGCATGTCAGAATTGATTGGGATGTTCTGTGTCTCCATATCATTTTCTGTCGTTCAGCCTCGTATTCTTTCGCCAAAACATGTTATTGATTTTTGAATCATTTTCTTTTCCTTTAACCAGGTTTTCTTTTTGGGTTCCTTTACTGCTCTTTGGTCTGCTTCTCGTACTTCCTCTTTGTACTGTGCTTCTCCTGTTCCTCTGTACTGTGCTTCCTCTTTGTACTGTGCTTCCTCTTTGTACTGTGCTTCCTCTTTGTACTGTGCTTCCTCTTTGTACTGTGCTTCCTCTTTGTACTGTGCTTCCTCTTTGTACTGTGCTTCCTCTTTGTACTGTGCTTCTAGTCTAGTCTGTTCATCAAGGTGACGCTTATTGGACACGGTGTAAAGTCCTCCATTTCGTCTTTTTAATTCATCACAATGGTCAGGTTTCGTTCCACCTTTTTAAGAAATCTAGCAGCACTAGCAGCATTATCCACTTGTTTAACAACCTTTATCATCCTGGTACTTTGATATTCCTTCCCTTGTCACAAACAAACAAACAAATAGACAAACCGAACCGGTTCTATCATATAATATCTTGGCTGAGGAAGAAAAAAAAACGTTATCCCAACGATAGAGGCTCGCGGGTTCCTCTATTTATAAAGGCCGCCATAAAAGATTACAACTATTTTTGGGTTTTCCATACGTAACTTATTAAGAATCTCATTAAAAAGTGTGTATAATATTTTTCAATTTACCTTCATCATTGTCTAATATTTTTTGTATTATCAATAACTACATATTAAGCCTCAGAATAATATCACAGACGATTTTGTGGCAAATTCCCCTGTTGGCCTGATTCACGGTGATACAACATGCCCTCGCAAACCTGGTGAGTTTTGGATGAGTTTTCAGCCACCGAAATGTGAGTCATGACAGCTAGAACTGCATCATACTGTTAACAACCTACCTCGGAAAGGCAATGTGTCACTTTATACGGGAGACTCTGGTTGGATGTATTTGGCATTTTAATTTTTTACATCACAAAGGACTGGCTGTGCTGTGGGCAAGAGAAAAAGACAATGGCAATGTTTGTTTTCTTTTAGTGGGACTTTTTTTCAGTTTGTTTCGGATTGCCCGCGTCCGAGTAGAAGTGACCTCTGGCAGTCGCTTGACATTTGATTTTGGTTATTCATAGCTTCGGAACTTTCTGACGCTGCTTCAAGCGTGGCCAGACAGTTTGCCTACGGACACTTTGCCTACGGACACTTTGTCTACGGACACTTTGCCTACGGACAGTTTGCCTACGGACACTTTGTCTACGGACACTTTGCCTACGGACACTTTGCCTACGGACACTTTGTCTACGGACACTTTGCCTACGGACAGTTTGCCTACGGACACTTTGCCTACGGACACTTTGCCTACGGACACTTTGCCTACGGACACTTTGCCTACGGACACTTTGCCTACGGACACTTTGCCTACGGACACTTTGCCTACGGACACTTTGCCTACAGACAGTTTGCCTACGGACACTTTGCCTACAGACAGTTTGCCTACGGACAGTTTGCCTACAGACAGTTTGCCTACGGA
>JACEEZ010005116.1:70000-90000 GCA_016584305.1 Chionoecetes opilio
ACTTTCGCTTATATTATTATAAGATTTATAACTCAACATCTAATTTTCTTATCATTCTCACATTAAAACAACGATTTTCTCTTGCATTTAGCATAGAGGTGACTAGGCGGTCGCCACACTAATGGCTAATTTAGGACAAACATAATTGACAAGACTTTTACAATAAGTTTCATAAGTATCGGGAAATATGCCTCAACAAAAAGCTTTGATAAAAATACAAAATGAAAAATTAGTTGATCCCCCTTGTCATGCAAGGCACTGTTCTCTTTAACATTAATTTCAGACAACACGTAAACAAACACCAATCCATTACCATTTGTGTCGTCCGTCTGTCCGTCTGTCTGTCTGTCTGTCCTTCATGCTGAACTACACTTCGGTCCAACAATTAAATATGTCTGTCCCTATCTGTCTTTGTCTATGTCACCCCTTCTCTCTCTCTCTCTCTCTCTCTCTCTCTTCTCTCTCTCTCTCTCTCTCTCTCTCTCTCTCTCTCTCTCTCTTCTCTCTCTCTCTCTACTCTCTCTCTCTCTCTCTCTCTCTCTCTCTCTTCTCTCTCTCTCTCTCTCTCTCTCTCTCTCTCTCTCTCTATCTCTCTCTCTCTCTCTCTTCTCTCTCTCTCCTCTCTCTCTCTCTCTCTCTCTCTCTCTCTCAGATTACTCCAAAGCTCCTCTATCATTGTTGTTTGCAGCGAATAAGTTGCCATTAAGTGTCTCATACCGATAATAAGGAATTTGTAGAAAGATAACCAATTAATACTTAAAAGATGGACAGTTCTTTTTTAGATTTGATGTATATTCAGTATTGCGAGATCGTGTTGAATGATAGCAAGATGTATGGTAGTTTCATTTCCTTTTTTTAGATTTTCTTTCCTTTCTCTACAAAATACAGATTCAAGGTTCATCATTCCAAGAATTTCGTCAAGTGTTTAATATAACTACATCTTACGCTTCAGATTGATATTTTTTTCCCAGCACACAAAGCAATATTTACAATAACAAGTTGTGGTATTTGCAAATTGTACCTTTTTGTGTCTTCCTTTGTCTCTTCTTTAAGACTTATATAAAAAAATACCTGAACAAAAAGAAGCTAGTGATGATGAATTCACAATCCTACACTACGCTGTCCTGACGTCAGCGGAAAAATCACAACGCATTTCATTTCTACGAATATTTTCCCCCGGCACGAAATTAGTAGTCGCTTCACTCTAGTCATTAAAAGAGTTCCCGTCATAAAAAATACCACATTTTTCAGTTAGGGAAATGAAATGAAACTTGCTTATAACAGGGGAATATATAACACAGAAGCAACATCAGGCAAGACAAGTAGCCGTGAAGAACAAGTGTCAGTACATGAGAGAGAGAGAGAGAGAGAGAGATGAGAGACAGAGAGAGAGAGAGATATGAGAGAAAGAGAGAGAGAGAGAGAGAGAGAGAGAGAGAGAGAGAGAGAGAGAGGGGAGAGAGAGAGAGAGAGAGGAGAGAGAGAGAGAGAGGGGAGAGAGGATATGAGAGACAGAGACAGATATGAGAGACAGAGGAGAGAGAGAGATATGAGAGACAGAGAGAGATATGAGAGAAAGAGAGAGAGAGAGAGAGATGAGAGAGAGAGAAGAGAGAGAGAGAGAGATAGAGAGAGAGAGAAGAGAGAGAGAGAGAGAGAGAGAGAGAGAGAGAGAGAGAGAGAGAGAGAGAGAGAGAGAGAGAGAGAGAGAGAGAGAGAGAGAGAGAGAGAGAGAGAGAGAGAGAGAGAGAGAGAGAGAGAGAGAGAGAAGAGAGGAGAGAGAGAGAGAGAGAGGAGAGAGAGAGAGGAGAGAGAGAGAGAGAGGAGAGAGAGAGAGGAGAGAGAGAGGAGAGAGGAGGAGAGCGAGGAGCGAGAGGAGAGAGAGAGAGAGAGAGAGAGAGAGCGAGAGAGAGAGAGAGATATGAGAGAGCAATAACGCACTGGTGGTAAGAGCAAGTGAAACCGGTAAGGCAATAGTTGAGGCAGTAACAACAGAAGAATTCGAGTAAAAATGAAAGAGGAAAAAGTTCAGAAACAGCAAGGAACCGCAGTATTTTTCTGTCTAGCGTGTTTGCTTTCCTCAGATTTCTCGCTTTCACGTTCGCTTTTTCTTGAATCTCCCGCACCTTTGATTCTCCGGACATGCCTCTGATATGCCTAGTGTCTATAGACATGCTAGTGGTTGTGGTGTGTTGCTTATGATATCCTACGCCTTGGGCCACTGCATTGTTGGAAAGAAGAGGGCGCCCTTTGCCGCTAGAACATTTATATGTCGGTAAATATTGGAAGAACACAGCACGTCATATCAAATTGAGTGTTGTTGTGTTGTGTGTGAATATGACTGTAGACATTCTAGTCACAAACAAAGGAACACATCCAAATCGTTGTATCAGTGAGTTAGAAAAAATAAAATAAACCTCTCTCTCTCTCTCTCTCTCTCTCTCTCTCTCTCTCTCTCTCTCTCTCTCTCTCTCTCTCTCTCTCTCTCTCTCTCTCTCTCTCTCTCTCTCTCTCTCTCTCCCCAGGGGTACATAAACGCACATAAGTAAATTTTCCAACATAGTGTTTTGTCACAAGCTGCTAATCGCGCACAGTGAGTCATTCCCTCCGGGGTGAATGTTTTGTCTCACGGGTGTGGAGCGTCAGAGGGGATATTTGAAGATACATGGCCTGTTACACTGATCCTATATTTTTTTTTATGATCGACACACACGCGCGCGCACGCACGCACGCGCGCACGCACGCACGCACGCACGCACGCACGCGCGCACGCGCGCACGCGCGCACGCACACGCACACGCACACGCACACGCACACGCACACGCACACGCACACGCACACGCACACGCACACGCACACGCACACGCACACGCACACGCACACGCACACGCACACGCACACGCACACGCACACGCACACGCACACGCACACGCACACGCACACGCACACGCACACGCACACGCACACGCACACGCACACGCACACGCACACGCACACGCACACGCACACGCACACACACACACACACACACATACACATACACATACACATACACATACACACACACACACACACACACACACACACACATACCCACACCCATACCCCGACACCACCCCCCCCCACACACACACACACATATATACTTACTAAATAATGTATATGCAGTGAGGTGAAGTATTTATGTCGAGGTTTAGAGACACAGCACTCATTAATCATTCCCTAGTGGCAACGGCCTCGATTTGGAGCAACTGATTACAGCCGATATGGAAACTCAAACCGTGGTTGGTGACCCAAGAACTCTCACTAATTAACTGTGTTGGTCGTGTCACAAGAGGCATTGCTGAGCCCCAACACACAGTTTGGGGATGACGGGAACGAGGTCGAATCAGGTGCTGTACTAAATGTTGCATCTCATGAATAACCTAGTGTGTGTGTGTGTGTGTGTGTGTGTGTGTGTGTGTGTGTGTGTGTGTGTGTGTGTGTGTGTGTGTGTGTGTGTGTGTGTGTGTGTGTGTGTGTGTGTGTGTGTGTGTGTGTGTGTGTGTGTGTGTGTGTGTGTGTGTGTGTGTGTGTGTGTGTGTGGTGTGTGTGTGGTGTGTGTGTGTGTGTGTGTGTGTGTGTGTGCGATCACAAGACTACTTTAGGGACAATGTAACAGGCTAAGTATCTTCAAATATCCCCTCTTAGTCCAGTCAAACTATGCTGAATATGGCCGAACCTAGAACAAATTGCTTCAGAAGGTTTTTTTGTTTTAAATAGTTCCCTAGAGTCCCCTCTACATCATATCAAAAAGTTATCTCAAAGTTACGCCCCCTAAGGGCCCTAATTTGCATAAATTCAAGATGGCCGCCATGTCAGAATTCAATGTACAGCAAACTTTTTTCTGGGTGGTTTTAGGCCCCATAAATGTATTGCCAACAGATAGGAATGTGATATCAATCTATCAAATAAGGCTAATTCCATTGCAGATCCATCTTCAGGATATGCTGGAATTGAAAGAAACAAACCCTGATGTCTACAACAAGTTCAGTTCTGGTCTTTTTGTCATCCGGCGCAGTGACCGCTTCTGGGCTGGGTTGCTAGTGACCTAGTCATCGAACAGGCTCTTATGCGGACAATCAAAACCACAGGGGGTTTGACAAGAGGCCGGGGTATGGAAGAGAAGCAGCGGACACGCTGGCTTCTTGCAATGCCCGCCTGTGCTGACATCAATGAATCGATGCAGGAACTTACAGGTGCAACATACAGTACTAGTGATCAGCATAAGGACCTTTTTGTTGCACGGAAGGAACGCGATCATAAAGACACTTACGAGATCTTCCAGTACCTCAATGACTACAACCCATTCGTGTCAGAAGAAGGAGCATTGCACAGCGTAGCCACTGGCGTGACTGCAAGTGCCTCGTGTAACCCACATGAAGCAAGGAAAGTCGGAGAAGCTATCTTGGACAAAATGATGGGACAAAACGCATTTGACTTTGTCTTCAGAAGGAAGGAACAAATAGAAAGAATGGGACTGAAACAGCTGGTTGTGGATGGCGAAAAAACTGAAAATTGACCTCAGCTTCTCTTTCAGAGGCTGCTAATTCTAGCTAACAACAGTGACTATAGCTTGGACGATCTATTGAAATATGAACTTTCTGCGCAACCGACAGCATTGTTTGATAAACACGGTCTTCTCCGCCAAGCAAACAAGCCACAACTGGCTGATGCGCTACGTCCACTTCATCAAATGAAGGCCAGCAGACGCGTGACAGCAAACCAGTGTACAATGTCCTCGATGGATGTTCTCTTTTACATAGATTCCCTGGGAAAAGGGGTGAAACGTTTGACTCTATAGCTTCTACGTACGTCAAGTATGTGAACACGTTTGCAAATCCAATTGTCGTTTCGATGGATATGAAACGGACAGCTCCACAAAATATTTGACTCATCTCAGGCGATCAAAGGGTGCAGTTGGTCCACAGGTGTTCTTCACTGGCAGCATGGCGCTAAAGTCGAAAAAGGAACACTTTTGGGAAACGTCCAAAATAAGCAGAAATTCATCAATTTCCTGTCTGAAAAACTCCAAACCCAGGGTATCAAAACATTGCACTGCAAAGGTGACGCTGATCTTTTGATTGCATTGACTGGGGTGAAGTGCGCAAAAAATTGGTGCTACACATGTTATCGGAGAAGACACCGACCTTCTGGTGTTACTTTGTCACCATGCTGAAGAGGACATGGATGAGTTGACATTTCGATGGACAAAGCAGTGAAACCAGATAAAAAACACTAAAATTAGAGAGTGGCAGATCAAGCTTTGCAGACTTCTCTGGTGAAAAGCTGTGCTACCTGTTACCCATCATCCATGCCATTGGAGGTTGTGACACAACTTCGAGATTGTACGGGATTGGTAAGGGACTACTCTCAAAAAAGGCGATGTCAAACACTTCGTTTGCAAAAGCAGCTGGAGCAAGTGTTGGATTGTTCCACTCGTGAGGAGATGAAAACTCGGGGGAGAAGGTCCTAGTAGAATTATACGGAGGCAAGAACACAGAGTCCTTAGATTCACTGAGGAAAGGAAGTTCAAGGACAAAGTAGTGAGGTGTGCTTCCAGCGTAGAGATACAAAATCTTCCACCCACACTGGATGCCGGACAGTACCACATATATCGAGCCTTTTACCAAGCTAAATGTTGGATGTCAAAGGATGAGGACTGTGCATTGAGGCAGTAGATTGGGGATGGCAGGATCTGCAGGGCAAACTTATGCCTAGAACAATGGACTGTCAGCCTGCCCCTGACAAATTCTCAAGTTGATAATGTGCCAGTGTAAAGGGGACTGCTCCACAAACAGATGCAGCTGCAGAAAGCAAGGCCTGAAATGTACAAATGCCTGTAGTGAATGTCGTGGTGATGCCGTGTTCCAATAGCACAGCTATTGACGTGATGAGGACGGACACGGACTTGTAACTCACGGTAAGTAGTGCAGCTGGTTTATTGCAATAAGTAGGTAGTATTTGGTCCCAAAGAGTGTTCTAGGGCTAAAGAAACAGCAATCAAAACCAAATTCTACAGGGAATTACAATAACAAGTACAAAATGTCTATTTTCAGTAAAAATCAGGGGACTACGTCATGACATGACGTAATACTACGTCATAGTGACATCATATCATGACGGAATTAGCCTTATTTGATAGATTGATATCACATTCCTATCTGTTGGCAATACATTTATGGGCCCTAAAACCACCCAGAAAAAAGTTTGCTGTACATTGAATTCTGACATGGCGGCATCTTGAATTTATGCAAATTAGGGCACTTAGGGGGGGTAACTTTGAGATAACTTTCGATATGATGTTCAGTGGGTCCAATGAACCAGTCAAAGCAAAAAAACCTTCTGAAGCAATTTGTTCTAGGTATTTTATAATTTGACTGGACTATCTGTCGCTCCACACCCGCGAGACAAAACATTCGACCCTGAGGGAATGACTCACTGTGCGCGATTAGCAAGCAGCTTGTGACAAGAAACGAAGTTGGAAAATTTGCTTATGTATGTGCCCCTGGGGAAAAAGAGAGAGAGAGAGAGAGAGAGAGAGAGAGAGAGAGAGAGAGAGAGAGAGAGAGAGAGAGAGAGAGAGAGAGAGAGAGAGAGAGAGAGAGAGAGAGAGAGAGAGAGAGAGAGAGAGAGAGAGAGAGAGAGAGAGAGAGAGAGAGAGAGAGAGAGAGAGAGAGAGAGAGAGAAACCAAAATCAATGACAAAAAAATGCATGTTATCCTTGTATTTCATAATAATACACAAGAAAGGTCGTTCGAGTGCAAGTAGTGTGATATGCAGTATAAATCAAGCTTATATATTCCAAGAAATAGAATATCCTTGTACTGCTTGGGTGATGAAGACCCACCCGCATGTGTTAGTAATATCAACTATCACAAAATCAACAGCTGTATCGATAATTCCTTCCGAACAGGACGTGTATATCAATATTAGGTCACATAATATATGACGCATTGTTATGCAAATACGTGATTTATTGAACGCATATCATGATAAGTAAGTATGTGGTATGCATTATAATTCACCTTGATAATGATAAAAGGAAGAAAATAAGAATGAGAGACAAGGAATAGAAAGAAAAAGGAACAGGTTGAGTGAGAAGATAGTAAAAAATAACAACAACAACGACAACGAGGGCAAAAACAACACTAAATAAAACTGCATTGATTCCAAACAGGCATAATGTAGTAAGATAAGATAAGATTTTCATCCTATCTAGACACTTTGCAAGTACCAACTACAAGGTTATTGACTATACAAAGCGCCGCCACGTCAGTCATAATGTAGTAAGGTCAAAGAAATACACCTTCCTTAACTAGAAGAATAAAGCGAAACACGCTGGAAAGACCACCACACTTTACCGCACTCTCGTTTCCGGAAGTTCGAACCAGTCAAGGGATAAATCATCCATGCGAAATTTGTCTCAGAAACTCGAAGTCACAGAATATTTTATGAGTGTTATGAGTCTTTTTGAAAGCCAAGACACATTACCATATGAAAAAAAAACTATGGGGACAAAGTAACAGGCTAAGTATCTTCAAATATCCCCTCTGTCGCTCCAGACCCGTGAGACAAAACATTCACCCCTGAGGGAATGACTCACTGTGCGCGATTAGCAACTTGTGACAAAACACGATGTTGGAAAATTTACTAATGTGCATTTATGTACCCCTGGGGGGGGAGAGAGAGAGAGAGAGAGAGAGAGAGAGAGAGAGAGAGAGAGAGAGAGAGAGAGAGAGAGAGAGAGAGACGAGAGAGAGAGAGAGAGAGAGAGAGAGAGAGAGGAGAGAGAGAGAGAGAGAGAGAGGGGGGGAGAGAGAGAGAGAGAGAGAGAGAGAGAGAGAGAGAGAGAGAGAGAGAGAGAGAGAGAGAGAGAGAGAGGAGAGAGAGAGAGAGAGGAGAGAGAGAGAGAGAGAGAGAGAGAGAGAGGAGGAGATGAGAGAGAGAGAGGAGAGAGAGAGAGAGATTAACCAGAATGAAAGATAAAAAATGCATGTTAAACTTGTACTTCATAATAATACACAAGAAAGGTCGTTCGAGTGCAAATAGTGTGATATGCAGTGCAAATCAAGCTTATATATTCCAAGAAATTGAATATCCTTGTACTGTTTGGCTGATGAAGACCCACCCGCATGTGTTACCGATATCAACCATTACAAACTCAACAGCTGTATCGATCATCCTTCCGAACAAGAGTATATCAATTTCAGGTCACGATATGCAACGCAGTGTCATGTAAATACGTGATTGAATCAACGCATGATTCACCTTCATTACAAACTTTCTTATTATTTTAGATTTATGAAACGGTGCATAAGTCTTAGGAGCTTATTCTCTTTTTTTTTTGACATCACAAAGGACTGGCCAAGGGCAAACAAAAGAGAGGTAATAAAAAGCACGTTTAGTTGCCAGTCCCTATAATGAAAACAGTAAGAGTATAAAGAAAGGGGGTGGACCAATTTAGTTCGGGAGGTGTCTTGGCACTCCTCTCTCGAAAAAATTTAAGTCGAAGGAAGGTGGAAAAATAGAAGCAGGAAGAGAGTTCAAGAGTTTACCAGTGAAAGGGATGAAAGAGTATTCGCCTGATTTCACTTATCCAAAAGCGTTACCTTTCTCAGATTGTAAAAGGGCGCACACATATGTTCAGATACTAACGGAATAACAAAATCAATATCTGCTACCACTCCTCTTTCCATCACTCCACAACATGAGGCAAGGAATTACTACTTGATCACCACACCAGCGGACGCATCTCATTTGTCCACGCAGGGAAATCAGACTAACTACCTGGATGGATTATAACTCGGAAATGTCGAATACAGACGAATTCCGATATTATTGTCCAGTGTAGGGAGCTATGATAGACTCCTTAATTAAGTCTGATCGTACCCAAGTATGCTGATGATAAGGACTGTCAGGATAAGGTGATGATGGTGATAATGATACGAAAAGGAAGAAAATGAGAATAATAGAGACAAGGAATATATAGAAAAAGGACCAGATTGAATGAGAAGATAGTGAAAAATAACAACAATAACGACGACAACGACAAAAACCATACTAACTTAAACAGCATGAAGTCCAAACAGGCATAATGTAGTAAGGTCAAAGGTAATGTAGTAAGGTCAACGATATACACCTTCCTCAACTAGAAGAATGAAAGCGCAAGATGCCGGAAAGACCAGCAAACTTTACCACACTCTCGCTTCCGGAAGTTCGGACCAAAGGGTAAAGTATTCATGCGAAATTTCCACAATGTCTCAGAACCTCGAAATCACAGAATATCTTATGATGAGTGTTATGAATCTTTTTGAAACCAAGACACATTACTAAATGAACGTGAATGAAACTTTAAGCAATGTTCCATGAAGACGTGAAATGCTAAGAACCACTTCGCTCCCGATTGTTCAGGTGTGTTTAAAGGACGCAATGAGTGCCAACAGACATCAGCGACAGAGAGCGCAAACCAAACAGGCACGTTGAGCGTTGTAAGATCATCACCCACGGTAATGATGACATATCACAACATCATTGTAGATAATTATGTAGATCATTATTAATCTATGGATGTGATGAACGCCCACACATTCCTATAAAAGTGACTGGAACAAGAGATAAACCACATATGTGACCAGGTGTTCAATGTTCGCAACTCTGCATTTCCTAAGTGGCGAGAGTTATCAATACTGAATGAGGTCATCGTTGTGTGATAGATGCAAACACATTTTCTGTAATGCAGCCATTACGTCATTTCTGTTGATTTCGAGTGTGAGGCTCGATGCAATAAAACAGTTATTCATTATCTTACAGGATTCATATTGCACGATTATGAGGCTAAATTGATGAAAAAACATCATAATGGCAATATAAGTGTTTGATTTGAATAATGCCGAATGACATATCATTAGCAGTTACAGGAAGCGGTTTTATTGTACTGAGAATTCATTCATTCATATATTCATATTTACAAAAAAATGTGAATGGAAGCAATTAGGTAAGTATCATTACACTAATGATAATTATAATCATGATTATTACCATACCTATAATTTCCATTAACTTAATGACGCTTTAAAAAAAAAAAAGACGAAAAATGCAAAACTTTGTGAAAATGAAAAGCAGTGAAGTGCTGAACCCGCGGCAAAGTGCGTCTTCTACTACTACTATTACCAATACAATACTACTGACACAGTGCGACATAAGGATTAGGAAATTATAGTAAACTAAACATATCGGCAGCTATCGTATAAAATACATCTGGCAACCCCTTCAGTCTTGTCATATTAATTTTGATCTTGAACTCGAATGTTGAGGAGTTGCTTTTTGAGTCATCATCTTTATAATATAGTTTATCTAGTTCTACAACGAAGCATTTTTAGAGAAAATCGTATTTCTTTTTTCTTACATTATACGATGCTGAGTATGTGACTTCGGTTTTAGCAAGAATAATGACACGGTTCTTGAGATTGAGACGGTCACAAACATGGGCAAATCATTACTGTAACTCAATTGGCCCTCTGGCCGAGGGCCAATAGAGATAAGGAAAAGTAACGGAATGAATGTGGTGGAAATTACACATCCAAAAGGAGGTAGCGATGCACCGACACAAAGCACAATAACATTAATGAAAGTTATAGTAACAATAACAATACCATCTTACACAGCTATTATCACTATGGTCGATTTCGTCGTCGTTGCCTCCCTCCATATTACTACTACGATGCAATAATGCTGATAATGATAACAGCGACAATGGGAAGAGAAGCCGTGTAACAACTGTGCCTGAGGAAGTCTAGAAAAGAGAAAAATACCTCTTTTCGAGATAGCAAAGTCTGTGAGGAATATATGGGCACAGGTACATCAAGGTGAGACTGTGGAGCCGCGGGTCAGACATAATGGGGTGATATTGTACATAACCTGTGAGTGAGAGAGATTATTCCACGTCCAAGAGTAGATATGAGTGGCGGGATGCCACACTGCTAGCGTGTTCTAGCTAACAAGTAATTCTAGCTACTCATATTTCACGACATTATAAGCGAAGCCAGAAAACCATGAAATTACATGTACTGGAATGATCATTGTGTATATTGGCAAAAACTAGAACAGTCATGATAAGTTAGAATAATGATATTGACTCTTCATATTCTATAACTTACGCATGTTTACCACCTTTCGTGGTGTGGCGTAAACTATTTCTGGTCTTTTATGGTAAGAATCCATACACACTCATCAACACACTCTTCACACCCACACCTACAGAAGTGAAGGATTGCCGGCTTCTGTTCCTGCCGGGATTTCAAGGTCACAAGCTCTCGGCTTACTCCCATAGCTATCATCTACTAGGTGAATAGAGGCTGTAGCGTGAAATGGGACAAGGCCAATTAGCCTCCGCCCGGCCAAGAATTCGAGCCTCGGATCTCTCGGCTATGAACTGGGCGCACTAACCATTACACACCATCGGACAAGTATAATTATAGTGATAATAAATAATGCTCGAAAACCAAATAATAATAGCATCAACAAAATTAATACAAAAAATAATACCAATAACAATAACAATAATAAAAAGTCCTGATTGGTTTGTACACTTGCAAGAAAGTGAAAGAGAGAGTGGCGAAGCAGTGGCAAAGAACCCGCAAGTTACAATTAAACACAACGAAAACTTGAGTGCTAGAAAATGTCGAACAACGCCTTACATACCACTACTATAATAACCATCAGCAGGTCAGCTTGGGTCACAGTATGTCTCGCTCTTATGCCTTGTTCAAGTCAAGGGAAGGTTAACACAGGCGACTGGATCTGAATTAATAATGGACCTACGCCATCAGTCCAGCACTTACGATTACCCCATCAACATATATGGCTTACTTCCTACAGGTCAAGGGGGATTATCGTAGAGAGGGGAAGGGGAGTGTTGCTATCGATCCAGGACAGGCCCGTAGAGTTGCCAGGATAACCAGAGCTTCCTGCAAAATGGATACCTGTGCTGCACCTAATCATGTCAGCTGGATTTTTGTGGTGGCCCCTTTATATTGCCTTGGCTTCTATCTACAGTATATTTGCATTCACTGCCTCACACTCAAAAAGCATAAATCAGTCGCATATTTATATATATATATATATATATTTCCATATACATATTTGGGCGTGGAAAGGCTGAGGAGTAAAAAAATATATACAGGAGTAGGATGTGAAGAAAGGAAAATGAGGTTTTATAAAGAGGAAGGAAGCGAAGAAGAAGAGAGGAAAGAAAGGAGGAGGAGGAGGAGGAGGAGGAGGAGGAGGAGGAGGAGGAGGAGGAGGAGGAGGAGGAGGAGGAGGAGGAGGAGGAGGAGGAGGAGGAGGAGGAGGAGGAGGAGGAGGAGGAGGAGGAGGAGGAGGAGGAGGAGGAGGAGGAGGAGGAGGAGGAGGAGGAGGAGGAGGAAGGAGGAGGAGGACCAAAGAAAAAGAAAAAGAAATTAAGTGAGTACGTACATCGAAATTCAAGAAAAGGAACGCTACAGTTAAATACAAAAATTCTCGCACAGTGAAAAAGATCTAGTGATCACAGCATCCTGCCTCTCATTCAACGCTGCCATCGCTACTTTTACTGGTCCTGGGCAGGCACGGGAACCAGTTTTCAAGAATTTATAACAGACGCTCTGGGAGAAAAAATAAGGGCAGGTTGACTTCCAGCCTTTACTTGCTGCCTCGTAGGAACGCACGAGACTCCTTGCAATGCGTTAAGGAAGAAAATAGACTGTGTGAGCAACATATGGGGCTGGTTAAGGACCCTCGCCTTTCTAGCGTTAGGATGAAGGAAAGAAACCAGCGAGAAAATTATAACAATGTTGGTGAGGTTGACAGGTTGATGATACGAAGAAGCAACGGAATGGAAAAGAAGAAGAAAAAGATAGTGATGATTCCAGGAAAAGAAGAGAAAATACAAAGAAAAAGAAGACTATTTAAGGTGGAGCAGGAGGAGGAAAAGGGGGAGGAAAAGGAGGAGGAAAAGGAGGAGGAAAAGGAGGAGGAAAATTTAAAAGAAAAATAAAGAAACATCAAGAAAATTATTTCGACTTGGAACGACGGTGGTAAGAGGATAAAAGTATGAAAGGATGAGTAGTGTGTGTGGTGTGTGTGTGTGTGTGTGTGTGTGTGTGGTGTGTGGTGTGTGTGGTGTGTTGTGTGTGGTGTGTGTGTGTGGTGTGGTGTGGTGTGGTGTGGTGTGGGTGTGGTGTGGTGTGTGGTGTGTGTGTGTGTGTGTGTGTGTGTGTGTGGGTGTGTGTGTGTGTGTGTGTGTGGTGTGTGTGTGTGTGTGTGTGTGTGTGTGTGTGTGTGTGTGTGTGGTGTGGTGTGTGTGGTGTGTGTGTGTGTGTGTGTGTGTGGTGTGTGTGTGTGGGGTGTGTGTGTTGTGTGTGGGGTGTGTGTGTGTGGTGGGGGTGGGTGGTGTGTGTGTGTGTGTGTGAGCGGAAAATACATCTCAGAAAGGAGGACATAAAGGTATAATTGGGACACCAGTCTGCTCCTCATCTTCCAACTGATGATGATGACCGTTTAATGTGACCACAATTATATCCGGTGCCGCCGATAGCACTAATTTACGTCATTAAAATCCATACCACCATTGGCCTCCTGATTAATGTAATTGCAGACGAGTATTCTGAAAAAATGAATACGGTCAAAATATAAACGGCGCACGATATGAAGGTGGTCCATGGGCGGCAGAGAGATGAATGATTTAAAAACACGGTCCTTTGAATATCATTGAGATAAAAAATGAGCGTCATCAGTCCCGAAAACGTAACCCGTCCATTAAAGTACTTAACTTGTTAATTCCTTTACATTAAAAACGGATCTAGCCGTGCCGTTGACTAATTGAATTTTTGTTCCGTGCACTCCCGGCGAGTGGGCTAAAGTATTGGCTGTCACTGTTTTGGAATGGCCATCGTGTTTTAGGACGCGGCGGCAGCGTCCTCGGGCAAGCACCGCAATGATGCATGGCGAGGGCAGCGCCGCGCCGGTGCCGATGGGGCAGCACGCCGGGAAACGCATAGGCAGGATTATACACGATGTGCGCACGTGACTGTACATTTAATGGACACATATTCAGGTTTTACGGAGGCAGTGAGCGTGCGGTCCTCGGGAAGACCATTAGTGAATAGATATTTTTCTCTTTTTTTGTTCATCAGTGCAATGAAACTTTTTATTTGCTGGAGACTAGAAATCATTATATCGATCAATATATATATATATATATATATGTGCGCGTGCGTGCGTGCGTGCGTGCGTGCGTGCGTGCGTGCGTGCGTGCGTGCGTGCGTGCGTGCGTGCGTGCGTGCGTGCGTGCGTGCGTGCGTGCGTGCGTGCGTGCGTGCGTGCGTGCGTGCGTGCGTGCGTGCGTGCGTGCGTGCGTGCGTGCGTGCGTGCGTGCGTGCGTGCGTGTGTGCGTGCGTGCGTGCGTGCGTGTGTGTGTGTGTGTGTGTGTTAAAACAGTGCTGAAAAAAGCGTTGTACAACCGTGTCCTTCAGTGTCCTCGTAGTCGTGTCTGCTGGAAGGGAACAGTGACAACACCTGAGTCTTGTGATGTAGTACATTGTGCACTTATCAATACCTTGCGGACCATTAGAGTGCGTGTGCATTCTTATTACTGTGAATCTGTGAATGTAGTAGATTTAACCGGGTCTTAGGAAAACAAATGAACGGCTATTTCCACTTTCCACACTCCAATCAAGAGAAAAACCCAGAAAAAACATACGATGATTATTAATTAAGAAAACAGCTGCTGACAAAAAGGCTTCTCTTCCCTTTGAAATAACGACCAATGAAGAAACCGTAATGACCACAGGAGTAAAGAAAATTAGTGAACACGGGAGCACGAGAAAAACCTTAAGTGATTACAGCTAATGCATATCGTCTTAATGCAAACTAATATGCCACAAATAATAATTAGCTGTGTCAATTTCAATACCTCTGATGGCACTCGCGTATCTTTCCTGCATGGAATAGAAAAAAAAGAAATATCTGAGATCAGTTTCGCACGTGACAAAAACAACATACCTGACAACGACATCGACGACAACGAAAATTATGAAGGAAATAAGGATGAAATAATGACGAAGGAAAAAAAGAAAAAACACGTTTAATATTATGCTCACTTACTTTACCTATTCCGACACACTCCAAACACACACACACAACACACAAACAGTACACATCACACACACACACACACACACACACCCACACACACACACACACCCACACACACACACAACAACACCACCACAACACACACACACACACACCGCACACACACACGACACACACACACACAACAACACACACACACACACACACAGCACACAGACACACACAACACACACCAACACACAAACACACACTTACACACCACACACACCACACCACACACACACACACACACACACACACACACACAACACACACACACACACACACACACAACACACACACACACACACACACACACACACACACACACACACACACACACACACACACACACACACACACACACACACACACACACACACACACACACACACACACACACACACACACACACACACACACACACACACACACACACACACACACACACACACAACACACACACCACACACAACACACACACACACACACACACACACACACACACCACACACACACACACACACACACACACACACACACACACACACACACACACACACACACACACACACACATAAGCCTTCAAAGTGGTCAACTATCACATTAGGACAATTATTTCTACCTAACATTGTAGCAAATACACAGCAAAAAGTTTATATCTTTCTCATATTATAATTATGTATATTATTATGCACGAATCCATTTCTAGTCAAATTATATTTTAAACACAGAATTTATGAGGAAATAATGGTCACTCAGACATACTAAACTATACATATAAACTTGAAACAACGAAGATAACTGCAATTACCTAACTATATTTCACATTAAACAGATATCCTTATTTGTTCTCAGTCTTTCTTCCTTCTGAGTGAATGAAGAAGAATAAGAACTTAGACAAGATGAAAGGGAGAGAGTGAGTCAACAAACAAGTTATCTGCCACTCTCCTTCTCCTTGTTCTCCTCTATTAAAAAACAAAACAAAAAAACAGGTATCCTTAAACAGTCTGCATTTTATTCAATGGTAATATAATTTAGGTGAGGCCACTTTTTTGTCAAATTTGATTAATGACGCAAAGATATGGACCAAATTTGGCTGACGAGTGGTGTATCAATAAACATGATGACACTTGATCGGAAGTGTGGATCAAGAACGTATAACATTTTAATCTAGTAGAATCAAAGACGAGATACATACAACTTACATTACATTTGTTTTATTATTATTTTGGTCAACGGTACGTGTCAGGGCGATTATATGCAGGGGGAAAGAGCTCGTGGCGTGGCGTGGCATTACTCCGGTGGGTGAGGAGGCACTGAGGCGGGCAGGCAATATGTGTGAGAGCCCAGGGCGAGGACAGCGGCGCGGCCCCCGGAACCAGAACCCAAGTCGCTAAAGAAGGTTAACGATTTATTCAGAGTCTCATGTTTGTGCGTGACTATGCACAAAATATATTGCAGTTCTTATGACAAAAATAATAGATCGAATATATTTTCTGTTAATAATAGAACAAATAATTGAAACATTGTAAACATTACCTGCCAAAACCAGAATTCAAGTTGTAAAAGAAGGTTAACGATTTTTTCAGTATCATGTGTGTGTGTGCCCGATTGAAGTATTGGATGCACAAAAAATATTGCAGTTCTCATGACAAAAATAATAAATCTAATATATTCTTTGTCAATAATAGAATAAATCGGAGAAAATCTATAATAATATAAGCGAAAGTGTGTGTGTCTGTGTGTCTGTGTGGTCCGCGATAGGTGCCGCCCCCAGTGGCGCAATCCCATCATATGGCACAGTTTTGGAACCAGGTTGACGAGGGGAACATTTTAAGGCCACTTTAGGGATGATCCGATCAATTTTTTTTTCTATTTTTTAGTAGCCTATTAGCGAGAATTGTGAAAAAAAAGTGGGTTGCGAGAATTGAGGAAACCTTGATGTAGAGTGATGGGTAATGGGTGAGTGAATGGGTGGGGTGATGGGTAATGGGTGTGGGGTGATGGGTGAGTGAATGGGTGGGGGGTGATGGGTTGGGGGTGATGGGTGATGGGTGAGGGAATAGGTGGGGGGTGATGGGTAATGGGTGAGTGAATGGGTGTGTGGTGATGGGTAAGGCGTTAATACATACATTTCTACATCCATGATTTCAGGAAAATTAGAAAGGGCTATCTGGAGAGTCTGTGTTTGGTGGGCCTTCGGCCCACCAAACACAGGTGGTGGGCCGAAGGCCCACCAATAGCCCTCCGCAAGAGCTAGCCAAAAAGTCCGCACGGAGGGCGGCTTTTAGGCTAGTAGTAAATATAATCGGAAAGCATGGAAATGTCTCCAAATGTTAACAGTAAGAGGAAATATTATGTACCCCATCACCTGCACTCTATCTAGGTCGACCGATTTTTCGTCCCACAAACTGCATAATGTGTCCTTTGCTATTTATTTATTCATGTAAATCACAGAGAAGTACCTGAAGCTGCAATTACTCAAGATTTATCATTGGTAAATAACGCGCTGTAGAGTAATTTGGCTGAAAGGAAAATCTCCCTGTTGACGAAGAGGGAGGAGAATATGGAGCGAATAGAGGAAGGAGCTAACCTGTGTGAAGTCCCCTAAATAGAAGGGCTTGAGAGGAAATATTCAGGAATAATTTCAAGTGAGGTCTATTGCTAAAGCTATTAAATGGAAATGAGAGAAATGAGCAATGCAATTCTGAGTAAATTCAATTAGAATTAAGATGTAGAGGGAGAAAATAAGCACAAATGCGTCCAAAAGTCAATGCACTAATAGTAACAGATGGACTTGCAATTGATGCGTGCGTGCGTGCGTGCGTGCGTGCGTGCGTGCGTGCGTGCGTGCGTGCGTGCGTGCGTGCGTGCGTGCGTGCGTGCGTGCGTGCGTGCGTGCGTGCGTGCGCATCGAACTCGGGTCACAGAGAACGCAACTCGGAGACGCTAACCACTCTTCTACCGCCTCCCCAACTACTACTACTACTACTACTACTACCACTACTACTACTACTACTACTACTACTACTACTACTACTACTACTACTACACCTACTACTACACCTACTTACTACTACTACTACTACTACTACTACACCTACTACTACACCTACTACTACACCTACTACACCTACTACACCTACTACTACTACTACTACTACTACACCTACTACTACACCTACTACTACACCTACTACTACTACTACTACTACTACAACTACTACTACTACTACACCTACTACACCTACTACACCTACTACTACTACTACTACTACTACTACTACTACTACTACACCTACTACTACTACTACTACTACACCTACTACTACTACTACTACTACTACTACACCTACTACTACTACTACTACTGCTACTACTACTACACCTACTACTACTACACCTACACCTACACCTACTGCTACACCTACTGCTACTACTACTACACCTACTACTACTACTACTACTACTACACCTACTACTACTACTACTACTACTAACCTACTACTACTACTACTACTACTACTACTACTACACCTACTACTACTACTACTACTACTACTACTACTACTACTACATAGTAGTAGAGGCCTCGTCTCTGTTCCTGCAGGTGGTGAACCGCTCCACGCCGCAGTATCTTACTTCCATGGCGGAGTACGGCCGCCAGGGGGGAGACCACTGGCTGCTGCTGTCTTCTTATGGTGCGTCGCGCAGCGGGCAGCTGGTGCTGTACGATTCTCTGTACAGCACTCTGTCCACTCCCACGGCTGCACTGGTGGAGCAGCTGCAGGAGCTGTACTCACCCCTACCGGGTGCCGTGATGCGGCCTGTGCAGCGTCAGAACGATGCCTACAGCTGCGGTCTGTTCGCCGTGGCCTTTGCCTTCAGCATTGCCTTGGGACAGAACCCGTGCGCCGTGCGCTACGACCGGCCCGGCATGGCGCCGCATCTGGTGCGCTGCCTCGAGCAGGGCGTCGTGCTGCCCTTCCCCTCCGTGCCCGTGTGAGGAGGCCTGCTGAGAAGCTCCCGGTCAATGAACACTGATCGTATACACAGGATTTTCAACGCATGATAGAATAGACGTCTCGTCATGAAGACATTTTGCAGACAATTACTTCAGGAAACACTACGTGGATGATATGAAACATATGATTCGTGGGATTACTGATCAACTTGCGTTTTCATAAATCTATAATAACAGTAAAAAAAAATCCTCTCAACCGTAAACTTATCATGTCTTATTTGTTAGCATATATAATAGATAGTCCGTGTTATGACGCGTCTCAGCACGGTGGCTGGTGAGCAGCGAGGAGCTCCGTGGCAATTTTCCTTCACACACTTGACCAACACAACGGCTGTTGAAAACCTAATTCCAATATTTCTAGCCATTTATTGCAAAGTGTATCTCTGTTGGTTTACTGTTTTACTTTACCTTCTTTATTATTGTCACCACAATTATTATCTTTCATATAATTAATATTATATTTTCCAATCTTCAACTTTATTTCTTTATTAAATCAACTGGCAGAAGTTAACCGTAATAAGTATGATGCACTAAGAGACAATCCGAATGGCTTTGTACACGTAACACCGTGTTTATGATATCTCTCTCTCTCTCTCTCTCTCTCTCTCTCTCTCTCTCTCTCTCTCTCTCTCTCTCTCTCTCTCTCTCTCTCTCTCTCTCTCTCTCTCTCTCTCTCTCTCTCTCTCTCTCTCTTTATCTCCTTACTTCTCCATTGAGAGAGATTGAAGAGAAAATTGACTCATGTGCTAGGTATGTATGC
>JACEEZ010005116.1:92500-102500 GCA_016584305.1 Chionoecetes opilio
TCCCAGCATTATCCTAAGATCGGTAATAATGAGCTCTAAGCTCACACCGGGAGGGTGAAACTGGCGATCGCGAGTCTGACTCGCGTGGACAAGACCATGGGTGAATGAGACACACACACACACACACACATGAATGACACAATATCAACTGCAACTGAACCAATACATAAAATCAAAGCAGGACAATGTACAAGGGATGATGGAGCTGGAAATCACGACACACACCGCCCCGCCACACCACACCGGCGGCGGCGAACACTTCATGACTGCAACTTTTTTGACAGGTCAGCCACATAACAGTTCCTTTTTTTCCCGGAGTGTCCAGCCATGTAAAGGCTCGTCTGACCTTACTTTTCCCTCGGTTTTCAAACTTTCCATTAAACAATAAAAATCAGTCATACAAAGAAAAATTCGTGTGTGCGCGCGCGAATGCGTGAATCGCACTACAACACACTATAGTAGGCAGTTTCAACACCACACGAATAAGCCGAGTTTTATGGTGTGAATTTTATGTTATTTAAATACCAAAGTTCTATTTGATAAACAAGACGATAACAAGACAAATGCGTTGGAAATAGTCTCTAATTTATTGAAGTACGATGAGAAGGCTTGCTTTGGTATGGTATATATATGCGCTAGAGCGAGCCATGGATCTTATGGGCCATGCACTCAGTATGACAGTAAAAGCATCAGAGATAACCGCATCACATCACCTCCTGCTCTTGCTGAGGGTACCCATGGGAGAAGGCCTTCACATTTAAAGGGGTGAGGTGTGCGGTGGCAAGAAAACACTTCAGAGAGGATGAAAGACGGTAAACAAGTGTGGTGGTGTGATGAAGGCGGCCAGGAACTCGAGCCTCTCACCAGGTAGTAATGACATGAGGTATTTGAGACGGCGCTAATGGAATGGCCGACCTCGACCAGATTGAATAAGGTCCTAAAGAAATATGAAAATGTACATACCACGTTCAGGAAATGAGAGGTTGATGTAACAATGCGAGTCTTCAAAAACGTTCCGCCAATGTGTTTGAGAAGGAGTAAGAGTAAGACTGGCAGGAAGACAAGCATAAGCGCTTAAGACACTTTACGAGAAGAGGAAATTGGAGGCGGAAGGAAAGGTTACGTCAAAGGAGGGGAAGGGAGGAAACCTGCCGGGGTGAGTTACGTTGGAAAGGTGAGATTTATTGCCCAAGAAATGGATAGAAAAAATCTAAATGGGCGAAGAAGACAAGTAGGCGAGGTGATAAACTGCTAACAAAGTTGGTGAGAAAGTGTAAGAAGTGTCAAGAACACATTACAGCTATCCATGATTTGAAGAACCAGATCATTTGTTTACATAACGAGATGAATTTGAAATATATGTGGTACAGATAAAGTAATAATACTGAAGCTAAGGGAGAAACTACATAAGTTTGCTCCCGAGATATCCTGCATGGCGGGATAAGTTGTCAGGAGACACCTAACTTCAGACATATCTCAAAAAATCTTGAAAATCGTAATCTTAAGAAAGCTGCGTGACTAGACAAAAGCCATGCAAGTTTCAACCTTGAAATAAAGAGAGAAAAAACAACGCGAGTGTGTGCGAGAAATTTGTTCTAACTCTAATATTGATGTTCAGACTAATAACATATCTGCCAGACATACATACTTCTTCAGGAGCAATAATCTAAATATTCTACTGACAGACACTGCAGTACATAGGGTGTACTTAATGATTTGAAAGTTCAGTTATTGAAAACTTGGCATTTTCTTATATGTCATGATCACTAACAACAACAACCTTTCGTAAGAGTTTTCAAGATGAGACAATATGTAGGCACATGAGGCTTGTGGTTTCCTATCTAACCATGGAAGCACATCTAATGTTGGCTTCACGACCGCGACTTCCTCCATTCTCTGAGCCTGCATCGGAAGAGAGCAAGATGAATGGGTCCACCAATATACTGATTACGAAGTCCGACACTGCGGGCTGAACAGTAACTGCCTGATTCACTGCCATCCACCACATTGCTAAGAATACGAGAGGTGAATAGAAGCCGTATTGGCACCATTAGTCTAAGATTCTTGGTTATGTGATTGCACTGTCAATAAATCTTCGAAAACAACACTAAATCCATGAGTTCTTTTTTCCTGTCAAAATTTGTTTTAAAAGATTCATCCGCACATCCCAAATTGTTAACTGATTACTTACGTCTAAAGGAAGGATACTCAGATTCAGAGGTAAAGTTCAACCCTGCCACACTGCACTACACGTTTTCAGATACTCAGCCGATGATAATAAGGAAAGGTGTGATAAAGAAATTGTTCATTAGGTTGAAAGCATTTAAATTGCATTACTTGGTGCACCTGCTCACTTTCCAATTATTTCACTTTAAGCCTCATGAACATTTAAGTGCATTCAGGGAAACTCTCAAAAGGTCAAGATCTTTTTGTAATAATGCAACTCTACAAACAACACATGACTTTCTATACACTCACATGTATAATAGGAAAAAAAATAAAAGGTTAGCACCTGAAGACCAATCAAGACTGACATTCACGCATCAGTTCCCAATAAGATGATGTTCGAAAAATCTCACAGAGTAAAGGTAAACATAAAGTGATGACGAACTGCGTGTTTATACTTCCTCTTATACCTTCTTTGTAATTTGTTTTGGTACAGTCAGATATCTCCAGCCATATATAACAGTAGACCTACTACTGTCTACTGTTATCTATGCTCCAGCTAATTATAAACATCTAAGCTTGTAAGACGGGCAGGCTGTTTCCTTATCGTTGTTGATGTCTGAAGTATCTTTAAAAATATTCCTATTCCGCAATTTTTTTATTTCTATATCAATCATGATATTAGTCCAGTTATTTCCTCTGAGGATATTATGAATTTCTAGCATCCAATCTAGACTATACCTAATATTTGTTATGTACGAATTTTACGCAAATGACGGTATATAAACTTCGTATAATTGAAGTGAAATATGACGCTGATCTTTACTTATTCTCCCTCCTCAAATTTTTTTTTTAAATATGTGTTCACCAGCAACGTCGGCAGCCGCTTCTTGCTATACTATCAACACAGGTTTTCACAATATACTATAGCCCTGGATTTGCAGATATATTTATTTATATACATTTCCACCAAGAAAAGTTACATGTATGATCCGACTTTCCCAACAATAATTCTTCCATTAATACAAAATTTTAAGACTGCACAAACTCTGGCTCATGTCATGGCCTCCAGACGCCAGCTAAAAGTATTTCATGCAATTTTTCTTCCTGATCTATACCCCCTTCTTTCATCCAGATAACATTGTTTTCATCTCCTTCGACGAAAGTTAAAATCCTGACTAAGAATTTTTGGGTAAAAGTTGAAGTTCGAAAACTGCTACACCTTTGCCTCACTATACCGCACCGGCAACTTCTTTACTCCCGCTTGTTATCGCACTTCTTCCTAATAGCCCGTCTTTTATTACCTCTCCGACCTTCCTTGATAGACTTTTACACGAAAATCTTCACACAGGTTGGCATAATATTGTTCATCTTCCTTCATTCTATCACAGGTTGCCATAATATTGTTCATCTTCCTATAATATATCACAGGTTGCCATAATATTGTTCATCTTCCTATAACACTGGGGAACAATTTGAAAGAAAAAAAATTGTTGAGTTAGATTTTTGAGCTTATTTAGACTAAAATTGGCATGCTGATTCCAAATCTGTAGTCAGTTTTTTTCTAGCACGTCAAGTTTTTTTCTCCACAGCTTAAACCTCCAGATAAGCAAATTCCACTTGTGAGCTGTAGTAAACTTGCCAGCTTGATTACGTTTGCTCATCGAGAGCTATGTAGCAACTTGTTTGCAGTTAATTTAAAAGTGCGTGAGAGGTGTGTGCGCACTCCCAATAGGTGCAGTACTATCATATCTGCAAACAGAGAAGCTAGGATGTAGGAATTAGAGGATTTGTTTATGGCTTTTCTCTTAACCTTGTAACACATACCATTGTAATTTTCTATTTCGTTTTATGCTGTGTTTTTTTTTTTCAAAGCTTTGTACTATTTCCCGCTTGTGTTTTCATTTACATAGGTTTTATATTTCTTTTTGTTTCAGATCATGTCTGCTCCTGCTACGTCTGTTTGTATGCCTAACACCCTGACTCCTTCTGCTATATATTGGTAGTTTGCACCATTCCAAGTCAGAGGCAAGCATCAGCGTATTTGTCAAACAGCATATTTCGGGATATTTTAAAGTGAAACTCGGTGATCATGACAAGCTATGGGCCCCTCACAAAGTGTGCAAGCAGTGTGTCGAGAGATTACGGATGTAACCAAGGAACACGTGAAAAGGTTGGCAATTTGGTATCCCCCATGTTTGACGAGAGCAAAAGATCATTCCACAACTGTTATTTTAATTACTGAAACATCAGAATTTAACAAAAAAAATTTTAAGTAAAATAGAATATCCTAATCTACCGTCAGCTATAACCAATGCCTCATTCAAGCTGAAATTCCAGTGCCAAATTTTCGAACAACTACCTCCTCTAGAAATCTGAGTGATGTTGAAACGCAGTGACGCAATGATGCAGATTTTGACATTCCGAGGATTCAGTTCGTAGGGGATTTGTCAGCACGAGTTTTAATGATTTAGCACGTGATTTGGGCCTATCCAAAAAGCTTCAGAAATACTAGCATCAAAACTGAACGAGAAAAACATAAATTGAACAAAGGGTGAAGGTATCATACTTTCGAACCAGAGAAAGTACATTTCTGCAGTACTTTCGAAGTGCCGCGGTTTTTGTGTTTTGCCATAACATTCCTGGTTTACTGAAGGAATTAGGGTTTCCATCTACAATCCAAATGAATGGCGATTGTTTATTGATAGCTCAAGCGGAGCTTGAAGTGTGTCCTTCTACACAATGCAATTTGTTTGGCGCAGTCCTATTGGGCATTCGGTCTGTCTTCGTGAAGAATATGGAGATGTAAAGAACATTTTAGTTATTGCAATATGACAAACACAATTGGGTCATCTTGTTGACCTTAAAAATGGGGTCCTTCCTTCTTGGTCAACAACGTGGATACACAAAATTCCCTGCTTTCCTCTGTTGTGGGATGCAGAGCTCGAGAGAAGCAAATTTGGGGTTTAGACGAAATTGGCCCCCGAGAAACTGATCTTAAACCTGGGGATCCTAACATTGTACATGAGCCACTTTTGAAAGGAAAAAAATAATATTCCCACCTCTGCACATAAAACTAGGTCTCCCTGAAACAATTTGTAAAAGCATTGTCCACGATGGCGACGTTTGAAGTACATCTCTTGGCATTTCCTGGACTGTCAATTGAAAAAATCAAGGCCGGTTTTGTTTGATGGTCCACAAATTCGACAGCTCATCAAAGATGAACATTTCAACGGTACTATGTCAAACCTTAAAAAGAATGCTTGGCTATCATTCAAAGACGTCGTCAAAACTTTCTTGGAAATACACGTGCAAGTAAATTTCACAGAAATTGTTCAGAAACTATTGGGGAGCTACAAGCGCTTGGTTGCAACATGAGTATTAAAGTACATTTTTTGCATAGCCATCTTGCCAACTTTCCGGAAAAAACTTGGTGCTGCTAGCGACGAGAAGGGGGAACGATTTCCCAAGATTTGAAGGTTATGGAAAACGTTTACCAGGGTAGATGGGATGTGCATAAAGATGCTGACTATTTTTGGAGGCATCAAACGCGATGTCCACAAGTTGAACACTCCAGACAAAACTACAAACGTAAATTTTTACCTTAACCTGCACACAATTATAGCCTTATCCTTTCTAAAAACATGATAATGTTAAATAAACATTCTATTCATGCCTATTTCTTTCATTTTTCATTGTATGTTACATTTGCAACTTTTTATAAAATAAGCACTGTTACTGTTATGTACAGTATTTTTCATATTTTTTTAAGAAAACGAAAATCCTCAGTTTCAAAAACTTGACGTGATAGAGAAAAACTGAGATCAGTTTTGGATTCAGCACCCAAAAATTACTTAATAACAAGTGTCAGACCTAACTCAACAAAAATTTGTTCCCCAGTGTAATATATCACAGGTTGCCATAATATTGTTCATCTTCCTATAATATATCACAGGTTGCCATAATATTGATCATCTTCCTATAATATATCACAGGTTTCCATAATATTGATTTATCTTCCCCATATATATTTACAGGTTGCCATAAAATTGTTCATCTTCCTATAATATATTACGGTTTTCCCCTAATATTGATCATCTTCCTATAATATATTTACAGGTTTTCCATAATATTGTTCATCTTCCTATAAAAATATTACAGGTGCCATAATATTTTCATCTTCCTATAATATATTACAGGTTTTCCATAAATTTGTTCATCTTCCTATAATATATTACAGGTTGCCATAATATTGTTCATCTTCCTATAATATATCACAGGTTGCCATAATATTGTTCATCTTCCTATAATATATTACAGGTTGCCATAATATTGTTCATCTTCCTATAATATATCACAGGTTGCCATAATATTGATCATCTTCCTATAATATATCACAGGTTGCCATAATATTGATCATCTTCCTATAATATATTACAGGTTGCCATAATATTGTTCATCTTCCTATAATATATCACAGGTTGCCATAATATTGTTCATCTTCCTATAATATATCACAGGTTGCCATAATATTGTTCATCTTCCTATAATATATTACAGGTTGCCATAATATTGATCATCTTCCCTAATATATTTCAGGTTGCCATAATATTGTTCATCTTCCTATAAAATATCAAAAGGTTGCCATAAAATTTGTTCATCTTCCTATAATATATCACAGGTTGCCATAATATTGTTCATCTTCCTATAATATATTACAGGTTGCCATAATATTGATCATCTTCCTATAATATATTACAGGTTGCCATAATATTGATCATCTTCCTATCTTATTATTGTATTCAGTGTACGTCTCGAAGCTTCATTCAGCTATTTAGTATTTAATTTCGTACATACCAACTCTCTGCATCCCTCCAACGTAAAGGAATGACTGCCTTCACGCTGTCATCGCATCCAGTGGCAAATTATCGACCAAGTTGCCTTCCTCCATATATTGCATTCCATTAAAAGTGTTTACGTCATAGTATTGTCACGTAGCTTTAATAAACTACATTGATCTGTGGACCTAGGATTTTTTCAGCTGTATTTGGTGCCCTCTCTCTCTCTTTTTCTCTCTCTATATCTATCTATCCATCTATCTATCCATCTATCTATCCATCTATCTATCCATCTATTTATCCATCCATATATCCATCCATCTATTTATCTATTTATCCATCCATCCATCTATCTATCTAAATATCTATCTATCTATCTATCTATCAGTGTATCCTTCTGAAGTGAGCCTTAAATTGGATCTGCCTTTCTTTCGCAGCACAGTGCAGCGTGCATCTGACTCTCTCCCCTGTCTGTGTTTTTGTAGTGATTGTGCACGTTGAAGAAAAAATATCCATCGCACCAGGAACACGGTATCTTGGAACAATTAGTAAATCCGCACGAACCTGTGAACTTGGCTTATTCAATATTTACACAAGTCAATCTTTAACCCCTTGAGGCCTAGAACGTAATTTTCATTGTAATTTGGCTGCCATAAGACGATTTTTAATGAATATGAAATGTTTTATAAATATGACCTGTTTAGTATCCCTGTCCACTAACTAATTGGTATATTCAGTTACTTTTCGTAATTTTATGGCTCACAACAGACAATTTTTTATAGCAAAGAAAAGATCTGGGCGTGAAGAGTTAAATATGTAATACTTTCTAAAGATGATAACCATTGGGTTGCGTCACGGCAAGATTTGATTTCAGATTCTAAGATATCTGGTACTTAATTAAACACTTAATTGGGGAGGCGGTAGCGGAGTGGTTAGCGTCTCCGACTGGCGTTCTCGGTGACCCGAGTTCGATCCCCGAAGAAACCCAAAACCTTTCTGCACCGTCGAGTGGCCTAAGAACACCCACATGCCCTGCTCATCAACTTTACCTCCGATTCCGAGTGCATCGGAGGACACAGGGGGGCGGCATGAGCCTCTAATCACAGGCGTCACTATAAGAATTCTGCCTGCGCCACCACGGGCGAGGACCAACCATCACAGCCCTCAAGTGAACCTCCAGAGCCTACCATCCGAGCCCTGGGTCACCACTGCCTACAGGCGCTATAGGCACAGATGTTAAAAAAAAAAAAAAAAAAAAACCTAATGACATGTCCGCTGTTCAATACGGCAACTCTTACTCTTACTGATATTATTTTTTCCTCATCTCATATAAAGGGCGTGTAGTAAGTAGTTTTGCCCTCACGTTGGCGCATCATAAACAGACAGCCAGTGCTATTTTATGACTAAAAATATCTAAATGAATATTCTGGATGCCGTTTTTTAATTACTTAATGGACGCATAGTTAATGAAAGGTAAATATGCGTGCGTCTGAGTCAAAAAATATTATTTAAAATACGTGTATGCAAAGCGTACTACGACGGAATGAAAAAAATATCTGTTTTTATTATTTGCTGTGCGGAAAATGGCTTGATTTTTTCCTAACATGAGTCCATAATTTTCCTAAATTACCCATCCATTAGTAGAGAGAGAAAAAAAGTCTTAACAAATAAAACTAAAAAAAGATGATTAATTAATGTTTAGTATATTCCTGTGATAAATGTTGTCTGTTGTCCTTTTCTATTTTTTTTTTTTACTTGACATTGTGTGCCTGCGATGGTCCATACACGCCCTGACACACCTGTACATACCTGTGACAAGACTCTATATCCAAAACTACTGTAGCGACATTTGTTATCACTGATGCTTAATACTAGCGTGCTGAAACAGAAGTCTGATGCATGTGATGTAACAGAGTTCTCGTAAATCAGGGGCTTTTTCAGTACAAGTTCACTGACGATTATCACATTATAACAACCACAAAAGCCATATCGTCAAGTCACTGTTGGTTGTTTCAATGCCTCAACAGCCTAATAATATCAAGACAAAACACCGGCATTCGTCTATACACGCGACTTCGATGTTGCATACTACTAACATTAACACGAAAAACACCACGAGTAAAGCCAACCACCCTTGCTTCTCTACGCTCTTCAGTTTCATCACCAACACCGGACAACTTTTCTTCTCTCTCTATATATATATATACGCACTTCGCCACCTCCCCTCACGGATACTTCATTCCCTTCCTCGTCGTCAGCAGCCTGGCATCTGAGTCACAAAAAATCGCTCTCCTCTCCCATCACCAACAGAACACACAACCCTCTCACCCACTGACGATTCTCCTGCTTCCCGACACCCAAGCTATCAGTCCTTCAATCATCACACACTTCTTTTTCGTCCCAACATTGTATACCACTTCTGCCTCATCACTAACAAATATTCCCGCCCTCCTGTCGCCAGTACTGCCTCCCCCCATACCTATCCCCTTATTCCATCACCTGGACTCTCCCCTTCCTCCCTTTACAATCTTTCTGTCATCACTTCTCTCCCCCCTCTGTCGCAGTTAGTGATATCCCTAACGCCTCTTCGTCCCCGTCAGAGCCACATCTATCCTAGTTGAAGGGGGAGTTTCAATACCTTTCATTATTTTCCCGCCACCTACGCCATGATTCCTCCTTTTAATCATAAAGGAGAGGATACCGGATGTCTCACGTAGCTTCATTCAGATACAATATAATCTAATAACATGAAATTTCTAACTTCTTTGGAGAATGTGTTTGTTAAAAGATACGTATATACTGTAAGATTGTTCTGAAAGGTTTTATTAAGTATTCATCGTGTGCGTGTATTCACCTAGTTCACTTAGTTGTATTTTACAGGGCCTGAGCAACGCATCGTATGGTCCCGTCTCTATATCAACATTTTCTTTTATCATTCATCCTTAGTGCTTAGTGTTGGCCGAAGCCACCACCCCAGGAGGCGGGTCACAAACCCC
>JACEEZ010005116.1:112500-122500 GCA_016584305.1 Chionoecetes opilio
CCCACACCCACACCCACACCCACACACACACACTCTAAATGCGACGTCGAGTCCATGAGGATTTTTTTTTTTACTACCCGAAACGAAACACAGGTAAGGATCACCCTGCTAAGTGAACCTTAAATACACTCACCTTTTAGTATTTCGACGTGGAAGTTACAGCTAGTAGTAGTAGTAGTAGTAGTAGTAGTAGTAGTAGTAGTAGTAGTAGTAGTAGTAGTAGTAGTAGTAGTAGTAGTAGTAGTAGTAGTAGTATAGTAGTAGTAGTAGTAGTAGTAGTAGTAGTAGTAGTAGTAGTAGTAGTAGTAGTAGTAGTAGTAGTAGTAGTAGTAGTATAGTAGTAGTAGTAAGAGGAGGAGGAGGAGGAGACAACCTAACTTGTGCACCCAGAAAGGGGCAAAATGGTAACGCCAGCTGACAGTAGCACCAGATGTGTATTCGTACAAGTTAAAGACCGTCCTTATATATTACCCAGGTATACTCAAACTCTCCCTTGTACCAAATAAGCACATTTACTCCATTTCATATTTGCAATACATAAAGAAAAGCATCTTAAAAATTACTACCAGTATATGAATGTTCTTTACCTGAATATCTTTTTCTTCATATATTTTGCTTCTGATAGCTTAGATAAGCCCACCAAGCATGTTTCATAAGTTATCCTGCCACCTCCACCCTCACCTCCCTCCGTCACCTTGCCATCCGACCTCACACGACATCCTAATCATCACAATTTACTTCCCTTTGTGCCTATTCTGTTGTTATATTACGTGCCCACTGATATAGTCTAAAAAAAACTATGCGGATCGAGCAGTTGGAGAGACCGGCCGCCGTCTGTCCCTTGGCCCGCGATCAGAAGTGCTCGTCATTGTTATACCTGTGGATCCATGGCCTCAGCGCTCTCTTTTAATCCCTCCACTGTGCTTTCAATCCCTCTACACGCTTTCAATCCCATTACTGCGCTCTCATAGTATGTCTCCCTCACCTTACCGGTCATAACAATCCAAGGTTTTCCTGCACGGCCTCTCTTTAACGCCCAACACCGCCACCGCCACCCACAGGATACGACACAAAACCTTCCTGCTAACGCTTTTAATATCTTATTTTCACTGGCGCCCTTAAACGTCTCTTAAATGGCTGCGTTATCCAATATTAAGCCTCACAAAACAGTTTCTTGACTTTCTTCGTGGAAGTTATTGTAGCTTTTCATTTTACCAGCCAAGGCGGTAACAGGTTTCTCTTTCATCTGACGCATGTTTTTTTGTAACTGTTTTTTCTATACCTTAAAGAATCATTCTTTCGTCTCGACAGTTCAGCTTTCCATACTCTGAATGCAACGGTGCTTTTTGGTCATCTCAAAAGCTAGTTTCCATCAGAAACAAAAAATCATCGTCGGCTTCAACAAAAATCATACCCTGAAGAATGTTGGAGACTTCCAATCCATTAAGATTCGTGTATTCTAAAAGGGAAACTGTTGGAAGTGTTGCAGTTTTTCAAACTAGTGTCTGTGTCCAGCCTCTGGGAAGCTTGCCTTAACGAGTGGACTACCGACTATATTAAAGTTGCTTTCGCCTTTGTGGCTTCAAGTTGGTCCTTGAGTTCTACTTCAAGCGGGAGGTCTATTCGCACAGCCTGCAGCCGGCAGACACATCTGAGCGGTTCAGCTATCCCACTTGCCGCTATTCTCAAGCGCTGAACGCGACCAATAAATGCTGTAGTGACCCAAGTTAATTAACACAGTGCAAGTTTCTGCAATCTTCAACGAGTATTTTTTCCTTTTTTTTTTTTTGAAGGGGGGCATAGACCACTGTCTGTTTTCAATTGGTGTAGAAAGAAACACAGGCCTATTTTTTTATTGTTTTTACTGTGCACCAATTACAGTGTCCGTTGAGGTATTGGCTGAAGATCAAACGAGTCTCTCACTCCACGGAACATGACAGGGTCGGCGGATCACAACAGTGCAGGCAATGGAGGTTCCTTGACTGTGGCCTAAGAAATGCGTCTTTATTATCTGGTGAGAGCAGCAGAGTGCTCGCCTGGCGCAAGATGCCAAGCTTTTACCCTCCCGCCTCTCACATTAGGAAACAATTACGCTCTCACTTGACTCTCCAAACACTTTAATATCAAATCACCGGAATGCATGTTTGGCGTCAGCAGTGAATGCATCCATCCCTTTGCCAAACCTTTTTTACCTTTCAGGGCATATTATGAGGGAAGTGAATTGGAAGCCGCGCATCAGCTGTCAAGGACACTTCACTCCCCTCGTACCAAGCGACTCCCACGACATCTTCCATTATCCGCCCAACGTTTCCCCAACCAGTAATGATTTGCAGAGATCCTGACTCGACGAGATGCATTACTTTTAAGTCTTAATGACAAGAAAATTACTTCAACGTTCTCTTTTTGAAATATATGAATCCTTCTCCCTTGAAGATTTCACATTAATGGTACGAAAGAACCCCGCGTATGCCATATATTATAATTTTGTTTTCTTGTTATTTCCTTTAACATCCAGGGTGAGATTCAGCCTCTCTTCACCGATCCTTCCCATGAGCAATGTATGCACGCTAATACGGCATAATTATTCACCTATCCAAAGCCTCTGTCACCCCAAAAGAGTTCATTCCCTCACACAATCAACCACAAACATCACATTCTGCACATTCCAATCTGATACACAATATAGTATACAACGTTTCCCCTAATGAATATGAAACCGTAGAGAATATTATATGTATATACTATATAGTCAAGTGTGTATCTGTGTGTGTGTGTGTGCGCGTGTGTTTTTTGCCGCCCTCTTGAATTGAGGTTAATTCACTGTTGCCATTGAAGCATGAAAGATATTAGCATTTGACGCATCAAGATTTCCGGCTTTCATATCACAACCAAAGAATTTTTTTTAATTATGTTTTGCCCTGGTCTGGAGCGCCTGGGAATTTCTCAGAGTTGCAATCCTGCATAACTTTAATCTAATCCTGATTTGTATCTTGTCCTGCTTCTTGTGTGAAATAAGGAAAAGTTTGTAGTTTGATGGCATCCTCGATTTCTTAAAATAGTTCATATATTGAAACAAATAAATAAAGTGGTCTCGTGAAATTGAATAGTGTATATCACCTGAAATCATGTTTATCACCCTAGAAAACTAATGTTACAAGTACTTCCACATGTTTAAGATTTAGACTATTACGGTGTAAATGATCTGTTGAAAAAAAGCAGGTAGCTTGATAATATACCACGCACGCACGCACTACGTGTGCGCTCACACACACACACAACACACACACACACACACACACACACATACACAAATGAGAAAACCTACTTTTTATAATCGTTGTCTCGAAAATCCATCATTCCTTTACCAAAGCTTGTGCATTCAAACGTTCACCACTCTGCTAAATAGTGTATGTAGCGTTCAGACACATCTAGTAAAATCAGCACTATCTAATTAAGTAATCTGTACGGGAAAAAATCAAGCGAATCCTTTACGTGAAAAAATTATAATTTTGACTTATGCAGTAACCTTGAAAAATTAAAAATATTTAATACCTATATTAAAACAAAATATATAAACGATACTGGGAATAAGTAAAACTGTGCCCAGCCAACTAACATGTTTTCACGTCACTGTACAAATTGCTGACGCTTCGTGACCACACAACTGATTATCGAATTACATAATAGTCGCTCGTTATATATAAATGGAAATTGTCGTCTTAGTTGGCAAACTGACGCATAAGCAGTAGGCAGATATGAGTACAATTCTAGCCCTTCTGCTATCTGTTGCGGCAAACGTATTAGTGGTACGTCTATCAGATTTATCACAGATCACAATATGAACCCTAAATATTTGTCGACTTATGCTTTGAACGCACGTAACTCGATATTGAACATGTGATTTCTAGCATGTTATATTGGAATTGGAAACATATGACACTGTTTTCTTTTCCTACCATTAGTGAGAAGGGATAGGTCAACGCCGAGACAAGATTTTGCATTGCAATATTGTAGGTGTGGTTATTACTTTTTTTTGTAGATGTGGCTTTGCCTGTCTTATTTTCGTTTCCTATGGACAGTAGCCGACAATATGTAAGTTTCTCATTTCTTCTCGATCCATAGTAAGCATAACGTTCTTACACCTTATAGAAAGTCGTATGCGACTAAGACAAATTGCAGACTTAATATTGTTTGTCTTATATGAAACCTTTTTTGTGTAATGCTCTTCCTGTCTCATTTGTTTTCTTTCCTGGACACACCTATTGTCTTTCTTCTCTCGCATAGATACGCATGTTGACACACCAAGAAAATCTCTGGTGCAGTGCTCATATTTGTATTTTCTCTCCTATCGTCCTTTTAGGTGTAATCTCTTGCTCTCATTTCTTCTCTTTCACACATTTTCTCCCTCGAAACACATCTATCTTCTCTTTTCTCTCTTCTACTCACCTCTTCATACTCTCTCTCTCTCTCTCTCTCTGTCTCTCTTCCTCTCTCTCCTCTCTCTCTTCTTCTCTCTCTCTCTCTCTCTCTCTCTCTCTCTCTCTCTCTCTCTCTCTCTCTCCTCTCTCTCTCTCTCTCTCTCTCTCTCCTCTCTCTCTCTCTTCTCCTCTCTCTCTCTCTCTCTCTCCTCTCTCTCTCTCTCTCTCTCTCTCTCTCTCTCTCTCTCTCTCTCTTCTCTTCTCTCTCTCTCTTCTCTCTCTCTCATTTCGTTCCTGTGCTTCGTGTTAAATTGTTAATACTACTACTTAGAATATTTAGGCGGCCATCATTATCTCCATTGCCAGACAAAATCACACCCATGTAGAATGAAGTCCCATGACCCCATAGTTTCACCCACTTGCGCCACTTATTATTCCAGTTAATCCCAATCATGTTCTAAGCTTAAGCTTACTTGTTAGGCAAAAGATTTTCCGTCCCTAGATTTTCTACCTCTAAATTAGTTGTTAATTAGTTGTATACATTAATTTTACTTCCGTCGTAATTGTGTTAACCAAAACTACATCAAATGGGGTATGTTTCATGCCCCTTATGTTCCGTTGTTGTATATAATAATTATGCCTAGTCAGAAGTGTTTGTAACTGTGTATGACGTGGACCTCGTTTAGGACTCCTTTCTTTTACGTTGCAGATACTGTGCGTGGAATAAAGCAAATGGCTAAAGTTCTGGAATATTATATTCTTCAGGTTGGTCAGTCTCCCAAAATGGTTGCAACCTAAAAAAAATTGAAGAAATAAGAAAATTAAAAAACTTCAAATAGTAGCAGCAACAGTTAGCTAGATCCAACAATGAACCAAGTAAGATATGTATACCGAATTTATTCTCAAACGGGAGGCACTTGGTTCCCAGGGAGGGATTGCAAAGCCAAGGGGGTGAATTTTAGCCATGGAAGGCGGCAGAGAGTAATTTCAGTATAGGGAACAACTTCACGAAGAATATACGTACGAATATACGAATTCACGTAAGAATATACTTGAAGAATATACATACTCTGTCAACTATGAATATATCAAATAAAACACCAATACCAATGTGTATTCATAAAGTTGATTACAAATTCACAAAGACTTCAATTTCATAGATTGTTACAATAAATGACAAAAAAATGAGTGGGGGAAAAAGTAATTGATGACAATCTGAAATAGGGAAGGAAATGAAGAAACTCGCAAAAAAAGGTACAGATGACAATCTGAAATAGGGAAGGAAATAAAGAAACCTGAGAAGACGAAGGAGGAATGTGACCGGGGACTGAGAGCCGCGGGAACCCTCAGAAGGCCAGGACAACCACAACATGATGCGACATTCCAAACAACTCTTACGGCCTCAGACGACGTTTGTTTTCATTATAAGCAGTGTTACATAATAAAAGCAAAACTAGTGCATAATGATGGTGTGTTTGTGAGTGAGTGAGTGAGTGAGTGAGTGAGTGAGTGAGTGAGTGAGTGAGTGAGTGAGTGAGTGAGTGAGTGAGTGAGTGAGTGAGTGAGTGAGTGAGTGAGAGTGTGAGTGAGTGAGTGAGAGTAGTGAGGTGAGAGAGGAGAGAGAGAGAGAGAGAGAGAGAGAGAGAGAGAGAGAGAGAGAGAGAGAGAGAGAGAGAGAGAGAGGAGAGAGAGAGAGAGAGAGAGAGAGAGAGAGAGAGAGAGAGAGAGAGAGAGAGAGAGAAAAAAAAACATTAATAAAAGTCAAGATTGTCCTCATCTAGCTTCATAATATCAGCATCAGTCATATTTTCTCGGTCCTCTAGATTTGTTTTGCCACTGAGAAATTTTGTTTTTACAGCATAATCACCAAACTTAACAAATATTACTAATTTTCAGTAGATGGCGACCCAGTCTCCGATACAGAGGACACGATTCTTTTTATTTATTTATAATGACAACTGATACTTAAATTCCAGTCTTGTGTTGAAATAGCACTGGTGACCCCACGTGTGAGATGATTATTACCATGTTACGCTAAGTACCAATATGGTCTGAGTGTGTGTGTGTGCGTGTGCGTGTGTGTGTGTGTGTGTGTGTGTGGTGTGTGTTGTGTGAGTGTGTGCGTGTGAGTAGGTGCGTGTTCAATCAGTGTATTGAAACCATATATTTGTTTCTGATTCGACTGTCCCGAGCGAGGTCACTGATAGTAAAAGGATCTCTATTGTAATATGATACTCGTTGTCATACGGGATTGGGTGAATGCAAAAATGGATTACATTTACATTGCATTTTTACAAGTATGGCAAATTTATCCTTTTAGTATGATTAATATAGATCGCTGAAAATAATGATGATTTTAGTGGGACGACAGAAAGGTGTAGTAAAACTACTCTCTGTTTTCATTATAACGAGGCACTAATGAAGTCATGTGAGCGGCTATCCTGTGGGGAACACTCTTGATGATGAAACAGTACCCGGTCGAGACAAGGCAAGGCAATGGAGCTTAGTTTAATGAGTGAAACGGGCCTAATACCTTCATGGCTCGATCCCTACTCAGTCGTTGGCAGCACATTCGTATCCAAGAAGTCCGTCGACCCGCCCCCAACAACCTCAGCTTTCACCCTTCATGTGTCTTGTGTTTTGACTCATCTATCTTGCCGTACATCTTTCTCGCCTTTCCTTTCACCGTGTTGAAGCACCGCCCGTCTTTCCCAACACAACCTCCCGACCGGTGATAAATTACAGCCGTGATATCATGATGGTGATGGGGTATCATGTCTTATCGTTTGCGTTTTATCCCTCAACAGCATGATTGGATAGTATTTTCCGAAGATTGATTACGCTATTGTCGAGGCACTAAAGACACTGCGAGAGAAAAATTAGAAAAATGTATCGTTGTTGTATTCAAAAGCAAGAAAATTGTAAGCAAAAGGTGAGTTAACCATCCCAGGCGTTACATAATACGTATGGCCGTGTGACAAAGCTCTCAGTAATCTTCTACTCGTACGAGCAATCTTCTCTCTGCCATGTCTGTCCTCATTTCTGTCACACTGCGTTCACTAATTTAACTGCACAGGGCCGCACAGAGAGCCTGACTTTGACTTGACAGACATCACATGTTTCCCATTTCAAAGACAAAGGCACACACACACACACACACACACACACCACACACACACACACACACCCCACACACACACACACACACACACACAACACACACACACACACACACACAAACACACACACACACACACACACACACACACACACACACACACACACACACACACACACACACACACACAAAGAACACACAAACACACACACACAACCACACACACACACACACAAAGAACACACATGAATTTCGAGCCGTACTGGGCAGGACAGATATAGAGATAGAATGAAGCTGTAGCTTGATCCTGTAAATGCAAGGAAAACATACGTGCAAACACACACACACACACACACACACACACACACACACACCACACATATAAACACACACACACGCGCAAACACACACACAACACACACACACACACAACACACACAACACACACACACGCACACACACACACACACACACAAAGAAGAGGAAGCAGGCAGTCATCCGCTCCTGCCAGACAACAAGCTCACCACTCCCCAGGCCAGCCAACACCCCAGAAGTAGTTTCGTTATGGTTTCGCCTCATAAATTGCACAACCAACCAACGTTTTTGCTTACTTTTTCTCAATGAACAAACTTGCAGGATCTTCAGGACTTAAGAGGTAATTTCTAATATTCGAGTAATTTCGGGTGCCTGTGCTTATACTACAATGGAAGAACGTGGTCTGTACTTGGAGCATTCGTGTTTCCTTATACAATTCGTACAAGACATGGCAATTTGGCAAGTGCATCCTTTGTGGTTTTTACTGCCTTTATTTGTGAAGGAGAAATGTGGGATGTCATGATAACAGTAAAAGGAACATGAATGCGTTCGTACCCCGGGATCTATTACTTTAGTTTGTACAAAGGAAGTAAGGAATAAAGCTGAATAGAGAATAGAAGACTGGTCTTTTCTTTGTGTCCTTCGAATGAGCTAAGTATTTTTATTAAACTGTATTTTACTTCGAGTTGATATGGGTAATATTTATGAAAACTAATGACCAGCTTAATCTAGTTCCTTATCTGTAATGGTTTCTGCACTGAAATATTGAAGGAGAAAAATCACTGAAAGGTTTGCCATGAGGGAGCGAGCCTCGATAGAACCCTGGCGGCACACGAGTCTTTAGCACCGCGGGGCACAAGTGAGCTTCGGCTGAGTCTGGATTGTCTCGTCCCTACATGGCTTTCCTCTTCCTATTAAAGACTCCATTAGTTTCTAGAATTTCCAAACTCCTTACATTTTCCCCGGTTTTCCTTTCTTTAGTGGCAATTTTCCTTACATTATCTTTTTCTTGGGAGTGTTGTAGTCAAGATCGTCTGTGGATTTTTGCAGACAGAGCCAGTGTGTACTATACTTTTATTTTTTAATATATATTTTTTTTTACGAGGGAATTTTCATCGGAGACAACTACTTAAAATTAGCCACAAGAAGGAGCGGCGTGATCGAACCCGCGGCGTAACACTCAAGGGTACACAACTCCTTAACAACCGAGCCACGCGAATCACCATGAGCCTCGTAGTGTTTGGTCGGTTTCCGTTGTCCCGCTGCTACTGTACGTAGCATACCAGGCTGGCGGAGTCGAGCAACGCCCTTACATCTCCATTGAATACTATATGGCGAGTGGATCATCGATGTCCTTTATGTATGTACACTGATCTCTAGGTGTGGGTGTGACCGTTATGTGTCAACACTCGACCTTGAAATGTATGCACTCTTAGAAAAAAAGGGTAGGAAAAGGGTAGAAAAAGGGTGTTTATAGTGATGAAATACTGCTACCCTTACAAATATACCCTTTTGCAACCCTAAATATACCCTTTTCAAACCCCAAATGTACCCTTTCTCAACCCTCTCGTCTAAAAAGGGTAGATAAAGGGTAGATGAAGGGTATAATCAGCAGCATCTACCCTCCAGCCTGGACATAGGGTATAAAAAGGGTAGTGATGGTGCGATGTAACAATTCTACCCTTAATATACCCCCCATTTCTGAGAGTGTGGGACTGGCATCTTAAGGCACTGATAGCGGGTGGTTCCCTACCTGTGCATTGTGGTGCACTTGTTTTCTTCTCCGTTTCCTTCATTTATTCAGTTTTCATTCTCCTCCTCCTCTCGCTACACTTCGAATTTATTGCACCAGTCTTATAATAGTTTTGTTCCTAAAGAAGAAAAAAAAGGTAATTATAAGAAAACTGACCGGTGAGAGGGAGTCACCAGATGAGCGAAGAAAGGTGCCACTGCCCTATAAGAATAAAGGTGAATTATAATAGAAATTTTCAGAGAGGAGGAGAGACAGCATTTGAACCTTCAAGCTTCTTGAATGAGAGATTCATATCATTACAGCTAAATAGTTAATGGAAGAATCTGCAAGGAAATACAGAATCCTTGAAATGAGCCTAAATCAGCCTTTCATCAAGCTGCTCGCGTCCCTACTTGA
>JACEEZ010005116.1:125000-130000 GCA_016584305.1 Chionoecetes opilio
CTGTAATCCAAGAAATAATCAAGTTATGAACAAGACTTTTCCTGTAATTCAAGAAAAAAACAAATTTTGAACAAGACTTTTCCTGTAATCCAAAAATAATCAAGTTTGAACAAGACTTTTCCTGTAATCCAAGAAAAAAACAAATTATGAACCAGACTTTTCCTGTAATCCAAAAAAAAAAAAATATTATGAACAAGACTTTTCCTGTAATCCAAGAAAGAAAAAAAAATGTTCTCATGTCAGGGCCAAACTGAATCTAGCTAGCATGTGGCTTGCATTCAACAATAAGGTATCTAATACACCTAAATTAGTGAGATACCTCGTTCCGTCCGTGAAAGGCATGAAGTGTGCAAGGTTGACGCCTAAACACTACAAATTCCAGTTATTATACACGCTGATTACTGAAGCAATTATCATCATCATTATCGTGAGGTAGGGTTATAAAGAAAAATAGAGGATAAAAAGGAGAAGAATTGTTGCGTGTTAGGAAACTTACACACTACATCAGGTCTGGAGGAAGGGATAAGAGTGGAAGATTAGACAAGAGTGAGGTAAGTAGCAGGCGATATGATGAGGGAGGGAAAAGAATACTTGAAGCCATATCAAGGGAAAGTTATTAATGTTGTAATGGAAGTATGTGGAGAGAGAGAGAGAGAGAGAGAGAGAGAGAGAGAGAGAGAGAGAGAGAGAGAGAAAAGAGAGAGAGAGAGAGAGAGAGAGAGAGAGAGAGAGAGAGAGAGAGAGAGAGAGAGAGAGAGAGAGAGAGAGAGAGAGAGAGAGAGAGAGAGAGAGAGAGAGAGAGAGAGAGAGAGCGAAAGAAAAAAAAAAGATAGAGAGAGAAGACAGAGTGAAAAGACAGATAAAAGACATATACAAGACAAAAAGAAGACAGAAGACAGAAGAGAGAGAGAGAGAGAGAGAGAGAGAGAGAGAGAGAGAGAGAGAGAGAGAGAGAGAGAGAGAGAGAGAGAGAGAGAGAGAGAGAGAGAGAGAGAGAGAGAGAGAGAGAGAAGAGAGAGAGAGAGAGAGAGAGAGAGAGAGAGAGAAAAAAAAAAGATAGAGAGAGAAGACAGAGTGAAAAGACAGATAAAAGACATATATAAGACAAAAAGAAGACAGGGAAGACAGAGAGAGAGAGAGAGAAAGAGGGAGAGAGGAAAATAAAGTGTATAAGAGCTACTTGCAGAGAAGGGATGAGAGGAGGAAGACGTACTCGTTGGTAATGAAAGAGGAGGGTTCGTTAAGATAAGACGAGGGTTGATAAGAGTTGTGGGGAGAAAATAGCTCCTAAACTTTGCGATAAATAAGAGGCAATCCTGAAAAAAGATGAGTGTTGTGAAGCGCGTACACAGGAACAGGCATCACAGGTAATCTCGAGCGCACAAGGGGAGGTTGTAGAGGGTAGGGAGGAAGTCAAAGGATGGAGTGAGTACATGCACTGGAAATTCGCTCGCTAAGGAAACGGTTAAAAAGATTGTAAGGCACATGAGTTATGAGTGGAAGGGTTCAGAATGTAAGGATATTATTAAAGGTGAGGTGCTGGTGCTAAGACCTATAAAGAGAATGAAGTGAAGGAGGGCCCTAGGGTGGGGGGGGGGGGGGGGCTATATCAGAATGGCTCAAGCAAGGAGGGCGCTGTGCTGGGAAATCGCTGGTTTGGTTTTAATCCTATGCTAGAAACAAAGTATCGTATCTAAAGCCTGCTAGGAGGGATGTTATGTTCAATGGTTAAGAAAAAAATAATATGCAAACATACCAGAAATAAGCTTGCAAAGCATATTAAATAATTTTTGATAGAGCATTAATTAAGAGGGTTTCCCAGACGACCAAGTGTTAAATGGAGCAGTGTAGCTTTAGGAACAAACCAATTTAAGTTAATCAAGGGCTTAGAATTGAAAGTAAAGATGGGGGCATACGCTATGCTGCGCGTGGCCTCGGTGCTCATCTCCGTCGCATTAGCCTTTGAGTCTGTGGCGGGTGAGAGCTGAGAACCCGTTACCCCGGGACACAGGACTAGTGTGACATCCGGGTTACCACAGTTACTTTTCCCAGGTTTCCCCAGGTACCAATTTATCGACCAACCCCGAAAGAAAGGATCAACACCTGCTTGGGCTGGCCGCCGACTGTCCTGACCCGGATTCGATCCAGGACCCATATATTCGTATCTAGGCGCGCTAGCCACTAACTACACCACGGAGGCGCTGCTGAGGATTAAGGTGTATGAAATATAGTATGCATATATATGTTTGATGTAGTATATAAAAATATAAAAAAATGAACTCTTAGATTTTTTGTGGGACAACGTTGCATTTGAGACACCTAAGGACTTGGAGTCATGAAGGAACGCCCTTCTTTGGTGTCCACACCGCTCATCTGCCTTATTCTGCCTGAGGCGATCAAGGGCATTTTTTGTTCCCCCAGTGATCGCCAAAAATGTCGAATACATCAATTTTCTGGAGATGACACCGAGATTATCTACGTGAACTAATCCTGAGCATGAAAAATATCAACAATCAAATAAATTTATAAACTGAAGTTCATGCACATACGAGTATTATCTTGACTCAACATATGCAGCTACGAGTACAGACAAGGTATATCATCAGTTGTGTTCCTTACGTGAGTCCTTTTATCAAGTTGTATGATTGATTTATGAAGTCTATCGGCAAGGTCACATTAAATCCCAACAGCACATGCATGGCAAACGTAGAGAAAAAAAAGTCTAGGCAACAAAAGTTGATAAAATTTTCTATATAAAATGAAATGAGGAAAAAATATTTGACAGGAACATGGAAAAGGAAACTAACAAATTGGATACCATTGTGAAAATAACACAATTTATGTGAGACAGGCAAGGAAGAGTAAGTCAAAAGATGCGAGAGCTAAACATTGACGGGCCTCACTCAAGTCTCCGCCTCGTGAATGGCAATCCAATCTTCAGCTGGGAATATGCAACACCATCTCGTTTACATCTCCATGGCGGGATGAGGCAGGCTGGATGGGCCCAAACATTGCCTCGTTAAGCCAGATGACTATTGCGTCATGGCGCGGAAGAACAAGTGTAACAACTCTTGTTACAGGAGATTTCACTGCACTCTTCTGGGAGTGGCTACCAACGGTAACCACTTAAACAAACACTTCCTACGCGGCATTTCTTTGCAAGACTTTCGCTAATTTTATTCCATTATAAAACCACGACTTTATTAGATATTAATTTGTTGTAATCTTTCAAATTTATAAGAAAATAATGCTGACTCATTTTACAATTTCTCACTGTTAATTAACAATATGCGTTCTCGGTTTTCTGTGGTACTAACGATCATACACAATTCATTACAGCAAAAACACTATTTTTTTAAAACTACTAAATATATTCATACGAATCATATCTTTGTTCCATTTCGCATATTCTGATTATCATATAACTTCAAGCTTCCAGTGATAGTTGGCAACCGCAGAGAAACTGTCATGTCATGTCATGTCCTCTCTCTCTCTCTCTCTCTCTCTCTCTCTCTCTCTCTCTCTCTCTCTCTCTCTCTCTCTCTCTCTCTCTCTCTCTCTCTCTCTCTCTCTCTCTGTACAGTAAGCTTCAGACTTTCCTGAATGGTTATCTGGTAGCATCAAACGTTTCCTCGCTAATTCAAGTGTAGCCATGCGTCAATAATTCCCCCTTGCCGCCAAATACGATGAGTACCTATTAATATTTGCTGCAACATCTTTCCAGAACGTAAAATTGCTACTTATCGACATTGGAAAACGTTTGAAGTCCTGTGAATAAGTAATATTTGCATTGCTTAAAATACGATTGATAGAATGTTGGATAGAATGTAACAGATACTCTACAAGATGTTTAATCTAAATAATGAGCACGTAAGATTTTTTTTTCAGATCTGGTGTAAGGCTTAGATTGAGACCATTTTGTTCAACCTTATTCGAAAAAACTCAGAACATTCCAGGTAAAAAGAAACTTTAAATAAAAGTTCTAATACATATATATGCAAAATATGTCTCTCTTATATAAGGCTGGAATTTTAACATGTCCGAGAATTTTCCCAGCCTCTACCTTTAAAAAATATTCTAGTCAAGAAAATAAAAAGCATCTGTAACAAAATATTTGCTTAAACTAAGTCTTTGCAATCACCGATATTACTTACTCGGCTGTATGTACATTACTTTATTTTATTGCATGTTTAAGATACAGCTCACAATATTACGCTGCACCTAATATTATTTTAGAAATTTACTATCTATGACGATTATGTTTTACCTAAATTATAATTTCTAAAAATTCCTACCGTGTATAAAAAGAATCCCTTTGCCAGTTTTTCGAGGTATTTCTCGTGTTTGAAGTGTTCACGCCGGAGCAGTCTTTGTCGAGCAGCGTGTAAGGCTAAGAATGTAATATCTGTGCCTAGCAAGTCACTTAAGAAGTAATCATACTTAAACACTGTCCTCCAAACGGTGCGTGTTTTCCAGATTATTTTTATTATTAGGTTTTGTTGAGTTTTCTTATGTATGAGGAAACATCCCCGTTTCTTCACACACACACACGCACGCACGCACGCACGCACGCACGCACGCACGCGCGCACGCACACACGCACACGCACACGCACACGCACACGCACACACACACGCACACACACACGCACACACACACACACACACACACTCACTCACTCACTTTGGTCACGATGGTCCAGTGGATAAGAACATGGCGCGCCATTCTATGGTTAGCCAGTTTGAATCCTCGCCCGATCCCGGGATTTTTCACTGACAAATTCGGGCGGTTACTGTCTCACTTGAGCAAGGGGATGGGGTGTGTGTGAGGTCCCAGTAATCCCAGTATTACCCAAAGATCGGTGCACAATGAGCTCCAAGCTCGCTCTGCTAGGGTGAAACTGGTGATCGCGAGTCCGGCTCGCGTGGACAAGACCGTGGGTGAATTACACTATTTCCTCGGGAGAGTTTTTCATACACCCTCAAAATGGTCGTTTTGGA
>JACEEZ010005116.1:135000-140000 GCA_016584305.1 Chionoecetes opilio
TGCAGCCCTAAATATACCCTTTTCAAACCCCAAATGTACCCTTTCTCAACCCTCTCGTCTAAAAAGGGTAGATAAAGGGTAGGTGAAGGGTATAATCAGCAGCATCTACCCTCCAGCCTGGACATAGGGTATAAAAAGGGTAGTGATGGTGCGATGTAACAATTCTACCCTTAATATACCCCCCATTTCTGAGAGTGTGGGTGAAATGATTACGGTGGAAATTTCAGGAGCGAATCTCTCAAATCCCTCACCGGCTCATCCCTTCCCTCTGTTCTCTCCCCGTCGTCTGCTATGCGCGCCACAGTACCGCGTTGAGGAATGAGGAGCTGGCAGTGTGGTGAGTCGGGCAAATAATTCAATTGCACCTGAGGACTACTCCGAGGATACCGGTGAAGGTTATTAAATGTTCAAATGCCTCCATCCGGTATGTGAAGATGAGGATTGTTCTATTTCCATCATATTTCACAGATACTAAGGTTGTATAAATCGATTTTTTGAGGAACATATTGTGTGTACTCTAGTAAAACCTACAGCTACATATACAAAAGTCTTAAATTACTACTTATTAAAAAATAGGATACTTGCGGCTAATTTTTTTATTTTTTATTATTTTTATTTGACACACTGAGATGAGACTTCGCTTCAAACTTCCTGCTGGAGCTTCAGTATCTAATGATTGACCAGCACTGAATGTACTGTCTTTGTACTGACGAAGGGCCTCGTAGCGGTTACTTTGCCTCCGATGCAGTTAAGAAGATTTGTGGAAAAATTATCGCTTTTCTCCTTTTCAGGAAAGTTATGGCAGTCTCTCCCTATGGGGTAATAAGAGGAGGCAATGTGATGAAATTTATGAGTCATACGTCAAAGTCTGCAGAGTTATTAGCAAACTTTGTCACCTACTTTAGAACGCGAGGACACGAGAGCATGCTGAGCCGCTATACTTCATTAGAGAGAGAGAGAGAGAGAGAGAGGGGAGGAGAGGGGAAGAGAGAGAAGGAGAGAGAGAGAGAGAGAGAGAGAGAGAGGAGAGGAGAGACGAGAGAGACGAGAGAGACGAGAGAGACGAGAGAGGGCGAAGAGAGAGAGAGAGAGAGAGAGAGAGAGACGAGAGAGAGAGAGAGAGAGGAGAGAGAGAGAGAGAGAGGGGAGAGAGAGAGAGAGAGAGAAGAGAGAGAGAGAGAGAGAGAGAGAGAGAGAGAGAGAGAGAGAAAAATGTAGTTTTAATGAACGGGGATAAAAACTGCATGATTACCTGAAAGGCATAATAGGCAAGCAATTATAAGCAGATAGATGATTGGAAATATGCACTGGATGGAGCAAGGCAACACACTTCAGGTCTGCTAGCCTGCCAACAATGGTTTTAGAGAATAAAGACAATTTATCCACATTCCTTAATTAACAGACAAGAAAGAATCAGGAAATAAAATAGCCTGTCAACTATTTTAATGATACTTAATTAGCTATTATTAAGGGACAAGTTGTTAACCCCTTCACACCCAGATTTTTCCTTTGCTATCAAAAAATTGTCTGTTGTTAGCCAATAATTACGAAAAGTAGCTTAATATTCCAAATTAGTTAGGACAAGGTAACTAAACCCGGTATACCTATAAAATATTGCTTATATTAACTAAAAATAGTCTAATGGTAGTCAAATTACAATGGAAATTACGCTCTGGGTCTCAAGGGGTTAATGGTGCCACACTAATCCACACATCTGGAACGGTTTCAGTGGATCATCGAAAATAATATAAGTGTTTGGTTATTCACAGTGAAGCAATTAGTTCTACCTATAATACGGATCATGTACTTCAAACTTAATGGAAACTTGTAATTAGAAGGTTGTAATCATCAACAGGAATATAACAAATAATGATTAGTTCAAAAAATGGAGAAGCAATAGTAGGCTATAAAATATTATGTCATGATACAAACTGAGACTAAGATATTCTATAGCTATCACAAAAGACTAGAATGATCCTATAGCCTATTTTTTTTAACAAGGCCAAAATGCTGCCCCCTTGCTGCTTAGTGACTGATATTTAATGCCAGGAGAAGGGAATACTACGCTTCTTCTTAATTACAGTTGCATTCTATCATAGTTAACCATAGTGTCAGGTAAACACAGGCATCATTTTAAGCATGAGACCTTAAGATAGAACGGAATTTTCACCTTGTTAAAAAAAATAGTCTATAGTCATGTCATTTGTGTTCGTGGTGTACAAATCACCTAACGGATTCACGGATGGCAACAGAACGGCAACTCAGGGGAGAGGAGGAGAGTATACGCAAGTAGACAGCGGAGTAAAAGATAACTTTAAAATGCCTTAAGAAAAACATTGAGCAGGCAGCACACAAATAAATGTGAAAAGTTTAATCTCCGAGCAGACTTTCTCCTGCAGTGGAAAGATGGTCTCTTCTCTCTCTCTCTCTCTCTCTCTCTCTCTCTCTCTCTCTCTTCTCTCTCTCTTCTCTCTTCTCTCTCTCTCTCTCTCTCTTCTCTCCTCTCTCTCTCTTTCTCTCTCTTCTTCTCTCTCTTCTCTCTCTCTCTCTCTCTCTTCTCTCTCTCTCTCTCCTTCTCTCCTCTCTCTCTCTCTCTCTCTCTCTCTCACTTTAACGGTAATAATAATATAACAATAACCAAGCATGTCAAAATATTGGGTGTTTACTTTGACAGATACATGACCTTCGACACACACATACACCAACTCACTAAGAAAGTAACAGGAGTATTAATGTTCATAAATAGAGTGAAAGACTTATTTGACAAGAACACCAGAGTGATTGTTATACATACACTAGTGTTAAGTCTAATTAATTACGGACTCAAGATATGGGGCAACACCAATGAAACCCTCATGCAGCAAGTACAAAAACTGCAAAACTTCGCTGCCAAAGTGGCTGCTGTGGGTTACAAAAGACGCGACCGTGCGACTCCTGTGATACAAGAACTTAAGTGGATAAAGATGAAAGAAAAAGTGAAATTTGATCAATGCATGATGGTGTATAAAGTGACCCATAAGTATTATCCTGAGTGGCTATTGAACTTACCACTTGTAACACAGATAAATGACTGCATAACAAGACAAAATCGAAACCTATTTGTCCCAAGAGTGAACACAGACAATGGTGCCCGTTCTTTATTAGTAAGTGGACCGAGAGCATGGAACAAGCTCCCTTCTAATATAAAAGAACTCCCGTCACTCACGAGTTTCAAAAAAGCCTTAACTACTTACGCTCTTCAAGGTGGCCTTTGCTAAGAATTTTCAAATATCATAATTATTTATACACTATGCTTTATTATGTATATACATATATGTATTATGTCTTATTATGTAAGTAATCTACATTCCTCCATGTAACTATATTTCACCACGTATATATTATTTTTAGTAAGTAAGAGAAAAGCCATTGTACATTAATGGAATAAAGCATTCTGATTCTGATTCTGATTCTCTCTCTCTCATATTATTATTCATATTATTTTCCGCGAGATTCATTGTTTGTTAAACAAGTAATCCATGGTGGTGGATGGGCCACAACATGCGTCAGCTTACATTAATTATAATTGTAGGTCCGTAATAGAGCCTTGGCTCAATGGACCTTGGCTGCATTATTATTATTATTATTATTATGTATTTATGTTATGTACAAAGTGGCCAATAAATGTATCAATCTCTCTCTCTCTCTCTCTCTCTCTCTCTCTCTCTCTCTCTCTCTCTCTCTCTCTCTCTCTCTCTCTCTCTCTCTCTCTCTCTCTCTCTCTCTCTCTCTCTCTCTCTCTCTCTCTCTCTCTCTCTCTCTCTCTCTCTCTCGGCCGTAGTGTATGCGAGGTCACGCCACACTCCATCAAAAAGTCCATCATTCTTCACTTGGCGTCAAGTAGTGAACACTTCTGCAATACTAATGTTGCCCACTCACCCTAATTTTTTTCACCCATTAGCCATGACCTTGACCTGGAACATCGATGGCCAGGATGGGTTTAAAAATGGGTCATTATTTTAACTTCACGAAGGCTCAGTTAAGTTATCAGGCAGGGACAGGCATGTTTATTTTTCTATCGAGTTTATCTTTGCAGGTGTTCCGATACAAATGAGAGCACACTACATTCCTAAGTATTAAGTAAAACAATAAAACAGTCTTCAATCATTATCTAAGTTATAATAATAGAGCTTCTCGAATTCTAAAAATAGTCCTCATTATTTCGTACGCTTGTTTCGAATTTAAAAAAACCTCTATTAACATACACTGAGGCGGAAGAAAATCGAATGTGACCTAAGCTGTCACAATCAACTTGGCGGGAGTCATTTCAAGGTCACTAGTTTAAATTTCCAGTTTCCTTTTGCAGAGCCAGGAATTTCAGAGCCAGGAATTTATGAACCACAATATTCGAAATTGCAGCTTCCCTCATTACTTTCAAATCAATAAGTTTATGTATAGCTCTTCAGTAATATGCATGAATGAGGTCAACAATTCTATCTCATTGAGTTGTCTCGTTGTATTGTACGACATTTGAATGAGTGATCGAACTATAAATATATTTGATTAATTTCATACAACTTAAGAAGATGAAAATATGAATCGCAACTCATCTTGAAAACCAACTCTTTTTTTTTCTCTAGGGATGAAATTATTTTCTTGTTGAACGCCACTACTATCGGTCTGATCACTTTAATTTATAATAGCTTTGCGTTTGTATATTGTTTGGATCCAATCTTTTTTTTCTCTCTGAAGTGTATTTAGCCTATAATCAATGAACAACTTCCAATGTCATCTTCCGTGAGCACTAAGTTTCCAATTGCAAAGTATACAGAACTCCTCTACAGAGTTTTGTTAGAGGCACTTGTGGATCCCTTCCGCTCAGTTTTAAAATTCCACAAAGTTTCAAGAACTACTTTTCTCTGGTACGTAAGTTTTGTTGGTTTTGGCCACAATAGGCGCCTTCGGGGCATTTTCCGCAGAGACTTAAAAATTCCATAAGGTTGCAGGTGCACAATATTGTC